>JAHZMT010003779.1:0-12897 GCA_027743785.1 Sinhomidia bicolor
GATAATATTATATGATCGACATATTATGTTTTTTAAGCTTTAATGTTTGTTGCACATGCTATTAAAGTACCTAATAATAATTAGTAATTGCTAATTTCGCTTTTTTATTTTTTTATTTTCTTGCACAGCGAGCCGTGTTGGTCTGCATTGGGATTTGGATTGTCGGCTGTATTGCAACCAGGTAAATTATTATTAAGGGGATAAAATGATCAATTTATTTTTATATGGCTACCCATTTAGAGGGCATTTATTTATATGAACCTTTCAAAAGAACGATAATGATAAATTGTGTAAATGTGCTGTAATGAAATTTTAAAAGAAGAATAAAAGAAAAAGTAAAAATGATGAGTTGGCCAAAAAAATATATTTTTTTACTGCGACAGCAGTCACTTCACCTCTTTTTGAAGTACAAAAGGAAGATAGATAGACAGATGGACGGACGGATCGGATGGGTGAATTGACGCAATGCAAATTTGATTAATGCCAGTTTTATTCTAATCAATTTCAGTCCGGTTCTGGTGATTGCGCAACATAAACGACTCCCTTATTTGGACAGCTCTATTCACAATGCTTGCTTGACTCAAGCAACATCGTTTTGGGCAGCGTTTTACTTTTTGGCATCTATCACCGTTTTCTTCTTTCTGCCACTCTTTGCTCTCGTTGGATTGTACTGGGTCATCTCCAAGAATCTCATGACAGACCCGTCTGGTGCTGGTCGCTATTGTCCAGATCACCCCAACATGCGTTCAAGACGACAGGTACAATCAAAAAATTACGTATTCCGTAGTTTTCAATGCTCGTCATTGTCATTATATTTTAATACCTTTTGCAGTAGTACACACAACTAACTATATAGCAACTCTATAGGTATTAGGTAGGTAGGGAGTATTTTTTTCTGCTTGTCTCCTCAACATTTTCCTTTCAGCGTCATCAATACTCCACTAGTTTTTTTGTCCCTCTACCAATTTCAAGTTGAATGTTTTGAGAATTTGATAAAATACACCTTACGGACACATTTCAAAAAGTATCGCGCTCAAGAAGACTGCCTTGAGAGCACTTTCAGAGTTTTTATTATTTAACATAATAATATACCTAGCTGCATACGAGCAGATAGTTTTTTTTATCAGGAACGCTGGAACTCGTGGAGAAAGCACAATTACATTTATGTATTCATATATAGATGTATAGTATATGCATATTGCAGTGCATCCTGTTTTTTGTTGTATGAGTGCAAGTTTCAAGATAGAACATTATATATACATATTCCTGCGTATTCCTGTATATCCCAGCTTTGTCCTATCCACTAAATCTGGTGGTTCCAATATATGTTGTAGTAGTAGGTATTCCCTGAAACGTCGTCAACGCTTTCTTGCAATTTTGATGGAATTAGTTTCAAAGTAAAGCAGTATATATAGGCATGTAGTTGTTACTGTTAGCATTATATGCTATGAACAAAACTAGGCATACATTTATAGTTATAATAACTAAAATTGTTTTCTTCTCTCTCTCTTGTTTTCTGTGTATACAGGTGGTGATGATNTTGATGGAATTAGTTTCAAAGTAAAGCAGTATATATAGGCATGTAGTTGTTACTGTTAGCATTATATGCTATGAACAAAACTAGGCATACATTTATAGTTATAATAACTAAAATTGTTTTCTTCTCTCTCTCTTGTTTTCTGTGTATACAGGTGGTGATGATGTTGGCAACAGTTGTATTCTTCTTCTTCATCTGTTTACTTCCATTCCGAATTTTTACAGTGTACATCATCCTGGCACCACCCTCCTCCATAGAGAACATGGGCCAGGAGCTTTACTACAGTATTCTATATTTTTGTCGAGTCATGCTGTATTTCAACTCAGCTATCAACCCAATCTTGTACAACGTGATGAGTTCAAAATTCCGGGAGGCATTCCTCAAGGCGCTTGGCTGCACAATAGGTCATCAGAGAAGATCCCGTTGGCTGTGTCGTCATCTGAGTAGGCAATCAACATTTACCACATCCTCAACACTCCCAACGTCAAGTGTCAAGTCATCATCTTTGGGTAATCATCATCACTGTTCCGGGTTCCACGGCAGAGCGTGCTGCTCGAATGGGGACTCGATGCGCATTAGGGAGCTCACATCAACATCCGATAAAAACGGGCATTTGCCCGGTGTAGGACGACATCCTGCAGCACAGAGAACTGCGTCCGGACCCTATTACCCCAGTAATAACTTTGGAAAGAAACAAAGGAGCTCTGAAGTGAACGTCATGCACACACAACTTCTCACACAAGCCAACAAAGATAAAAAAGTTATGATTCGGGCAAACAGTGTAGTTTAATCGAAGAGTAAACAAGAAGAAAGGAAATTTTAGCAGCAAAATGTCATCAAGCATTTTTGTAATTTAATTGTTGCTATTTAAAGATTGCATCACCACCACCACCGAAAACAGCAACAACAACAACAAAACCAAACATGTTTTGACCATCATTTATACCACCGTTTTAAAAATCTCTAATTAAAAAAAATAATTCAAATGATCGTAATGAGGTCACCATGTTTATGGTAAAAATTTATTTTTGAAATAATGACATAATATATAATGTCATTATAACACCAACTATTATGCAAATCGAAAATCTTTTATTTGAAAAAATAAACGCATGCTATTTAATTGAGTAGCTATGATTTGCGATTTGCAATTGCATTCACTGCTACCCAAATCATATATCACCAGCATATTAAAATAGATAGCATCTAAAATATCCGAATCCAAGTCTTTTTGTGTTCTTCGTATTATTGAAATTAAAAAAATTTGTTAAATATTCTTTGTTCTCATGTATCATTTTTTATATATATATTTAAATTATGTTTTATTTTAAACACACATGTTGTTGTTAATCTACAAAAAAAATAAATTATAATTTTTTCTTGTGTGTAAGCGTTTAATTGTTTGATGGTAAACATGCAAAAAGAATAATCATATCGTATTCTCGCAAATTTTGATTTATTTAACTCTTATAATTTTAAAAGTTAATAATATTTACTCTCATCTTGATTTCAATTTAACTGAGATTATTATTCTTATTATTATTTAATTTTGTACTGTTTTCATGATAAAAACAATTTTTTTTATTTTTTGGCCTAACGTAAGTGTAAAATATTTAGTGGTAGCGGTATAGATAGATAGACTAGTCTGTTTTCATTATAGTGACTAGATTTTGAACCGTGTAAATGTGAGGCGTTATTTAGTTTAGTTCAGCTTGAAATTCTTGGAAATAGACTGAAGGTAATGCTCGTTAAAAAGTTGTAAAGATAATTATAGTAGTATGCAGTTAGTATGTGTTTTTACCTAAAGTTGCTTCATTGAATTTTAAAAAGGAGTTTTTTTCTTGGGAAATGGGAGCATCAAGTCGGAGGTTGGCAAACTGTCCTTTGGTGCCATCTATATTTTTGAAACGGGTTTATAAAGCACACTTTGTCCGTCTCTTCATACACAAACACAAGAGCGGAGTAATATACACACTTTGTTGGTGGCATTTACACAGGGACAATGAGCCAAGGAGCCAACTCTTCGACCTGTTTTTTTGTCAATGTTTCTGTGAAAATGATTTTTCGGTCATTTTTTTTCAATTACCTTTCATATTAGTATTTGAAAATCCGTTAACTCTCATCCGTTTAATAAAACCGTAAATTGAGTTAATCTACAATGTAGATTCTACATGCAGATAAATTAGAGTTTACCTTTCCAAATAATTTCATTTCCACACAAACATATCTTTATTCTATCTTAAATGTTTAGATCGTAGTAAGTAGTAATAATGATATGTGTGTAGTAGAGTGTATAAGATAGACTTTAAAAAATAATATAATAATACAAATGTAAAGGGGAATGTATATTGAAATGTTGTACTGTATAATACAATTCTTAGAAATATGCGTTAGTGCGTAGTAGTAATTAGTGGTAATAGCATGTTTTGATCTCATACTCATAATCATAAATCCTGGAAATTTAACAAGTAAATATCTATAAATAAATATTATGTTTAATAGAATTTAAACTGTGTGTAGCATGTTGTGTATTAATTAGCTAGAAAAAAAACCAGTAGTTGTAACTGTCATCATCGTTTATCAGCATCACTACTCGCGTACCATTCAGTACTGTGGTAGTTTAGTCTCAGTAGTGAAGTCTCTGACTATGAAACGCGAAACTAAATATGAAACAACACAATGTATGTACATGTTTTCAAAATAATAAGACTTTTTTTAAAATTGTAAATTCAAAAATGAGGCATCTTCACCTCATCTGGTTCAAATTTTTTTGTCTAATATTATATATACCTAAATATACTGTCACTAGTTCGAATACTTCACTTTAAATATTTTCACTACAAATTAATCAGCAACGTTTTTCCTTTTACGAAAATTCTGATTGGTACAAGCAGACTTTTTTTAAAAAATTGTAAAACAAAACTAATAAAATTGAAATTGGACAATTTGGAGAAATTTACACAAAAACGGTTTTTCAAAACGTGAGCGAGCTTTTACAGAAGCACAAAAAAGTACTAAAACAATCAGAACAAAATTTTAAAATGAAAAACCTTCACAATCTCGTTAATTCGTTAGTCCGTTAGTCATTCGAATTAAAGGTGTATATTAATATTATTATTATCCGTTTAAATTAATACTACAAAGTAGTACTCTTTAGAATTTTGGTGTAATATTGTGTACGTCCCTTTCGTCGATCGGCATCTATCGCACGTTTAGAAAAAAAGAATGGAAACTCACAAAATTATGAATGTCAATTATGTATTATTAAACATATTACAATTTACAAAGTCGTCTAATAAATTGTGCTAGTAGTTGGTGCCAATCATCATAGCAATTTGTAGAGTTGGTAGTTGGTAGCATGACACATTACTATCGAAAATATCGGGATTATTAAGCATAGAATATATATTTATATTTTAAAAGTTAATAATTGGACCATTTTACCTTTTTTAAAAGCAAAAGTCATCGTTTATTTATTTATTTTCCTCTTGAGACATAATATCAAATATATTGAAAAGCAATTGATGATAATGTACATTTAGAAATTTCAGAAAGTTGTAGTAGTAATATAGGTATATATTTTTGATGTTTCATGTTTTATTCTTGCCGGCGTAACATGATGTATACAAACTGAAATGTGAGCATATATTATAGACTTTAGTATGTTTTAAGAAATTACAAACAAGTAGTTGTAACTGTCATTGAAATCTCCATATTCTGTTGTATTGTGTCAAAAACTTTGAATAAAACTTTGAAAAACATACATAATATGAAGACGTAGCACGTACAAAGAATTTTTTTTATCGCAGGCAAACAACAACGTGTTAATAGCATTTTTCTCAGCATAAAAAAATAATCGTTTATATTTATGACAAGTTTAATCGTCTCCAGTTATTTTGCGTATTTATCACTCACTCTTTCATCACATCTCACATCAATCCTTCAAAGTTCTGGCAAGAACAAGAGTTTTACTCGTTCACGCGAACAAGACGGAATACAATCACTTGTTTTCATGCCTTGTTGTCTTTATGTCGCACCGTTTATATATAATCTAAAAAATCATGGATATTGCCTCTTACTTTGTGGAGCAAAACAGTTAATAATGACTTGACTTTTGACATTTGGCAGTTCACCCCAACATTTTTTTTTCAAAAAGAAAAGGGATGTACAACTTAAACTTTATAAAATGCCAATGAACAGAGTAATAGGTTTTCATTGAGGGATTAACTAAACCCATAAAATAAAGCACCACGTTAACTCATTTCAGAAAGCACGTACAAATGAGCTAAAAAAGGAAACATGAGTTTTTACTTGTTTGAAGGCATCTGCACTTTACGTTGGGTTTCTTACGGGGATAGAGCTGCTTTGAAACAAATATTTTATTGGCGTCTTAGTATTTTTTTATGTCCATTTTTGTTTATCTGGATATTTTTTCTGTGGACCTTTACTCTGTCCTCAGAAAACAAGCATGAAAAAAGTGTACAAAAAAATTTGATGGGGTTGATAACCGTTGTTCATCTAACAGTTTCGTTCACATGATTTGGGCAAGGTTGATTGAATGAAGTTATTGTTGGCAGCATTCGCATATACAAACGTATTGATAAAAGAATTTACTAAATTATTTTTTCATTGTAGATATTTAAATTTCAATGTTGAAGTTAGTTTATATTTTTCATCTCTTTTCTGAACAAAATGTACTAACTGACATCACAGACTTGTTTTAAACAAAGACAATTGTATAAAATGGCCTTCCATAGTATACGAAAATATAAAGCATGCACTCAAACAAACACATTTTGTGACAAGTACTTTGAGCATTTAATTGCGCACTTTTGACAGCTTCTATCAAAGCTTCACCGTGTATCAAAAATTGTGCCTTTTATGTGTATTTAATAAATGTAGTAGGCATGAACAGCAAGTGTTTTTGTTGCACACCACCGTCACACATTTCTACTGTTGTTGACACTTGACATTTACATCCCTTATAAAGTAGCACGCATTGTTCTACATCACTGATTTAGTCTGGAAGCTTATTCAGTCGGTCGTTTGCGGTCCATTACATTTAATACACTAAATACACATATAACTTTTCATGCGATTGACTTCAAACTTGGTTCAAACTTTTGCAAACCTTTTGGTCAAGGTCTAGAACTTTTTGCGATTTACCTATAATGGTTGTAAAGGGGTCTTGGATGCTTTTATAATTGACATGCTAGGACTAAAGTCTTGGGTATTTATTTAGTCATGCTAAACTGATTCATGCATGTAACATTCTATTCATTGCAACATAACAGTTATTACTACAATTACATAAACTGCATCGTCTTGCCTGCATTTACTTAGATACCATCAATAGATGAATATTTGTATTCCGCATCGAAAAGCAAAAATCAGGTTGTGATAAAAACCTTTGATATTTTCTGCAGTAATCACGCAAAACAAAAGCAGTCAATAGTGAATGCCTATTTTTACTGCACGTAGTCAAAAATCACAAGCTTGATAAAGTATTTAAGCATTTTTGCTTTTCCATTTTGTTTCTGATAACATTACCAAAAATATATGCATGTATTAAAAAATAGCAATTCAAATTTATGACCTTTAATAGACTTGTGTTTGACATTGACATTCCGAGAAAACTCGGAAAACGGTGATTGGCTGCTGCTACTTGTCGTAAACACTTGTAAGCGCAAACGATGTAATTTACACTAGTTGCTTGTTAAAGTTTTAATACCACCATTATTATAATCCTTTTTATGCGAGAATTACGTCGTACGATCATTTGCCATCATTCTATGTGCTTATTGAAGCTTTATGTAGATTCATATAGGTAGGTAGTTTTAATATGTCTATAATAAATTCATGGAGAGGTACTTCATTTTTAAAACAGGCTACCGTACAAATTCAAATTGGTATTCAATGCAATTACAAATAATATATTAGCTTATATTCTGTCGCATTGGAAGTACCACCAAATTGTTCACTTGATCCCTATAGTCCCTACCATGTATTTTGGGTATTTCTACTTGAACCGAAGATGGCACGACGTCGCCGTACTTTGATTTTCGGAATATGACAAAAAGAAAAAAATCCTCTCAACTGCTCTAGATATACTTACGTCTTTTAGTATAAATATTATTATTTTTAAACATATTTATAAATTAAAAATGCTTTGCTATTTGGACAATCATGAGAGTAAATAGGGTTTGCTTTTACGCTGCTGCAAAAATTCTATTCATCTACATACCTACAATGCATATTTAATCCATTTCCAAAAAAAATGTCTTTTTCTTCATTCATGAAAAGTAGTTATTTTTTTTTCAACATCCTGCAATCCTTTAATTGTGTTCACGCTGACAATTGCATGTATACATTTTTTTCTGATTTGAAGATAATATATGGAGTTTGAATTTGAATGAACAAGCAAGATTTTATAAAGAAACACTTCTGTGCCCTTTCAGTATGTCTCGGTAATGAACACATTGCATGTGATAATCTAACCAGACGTTCCAGAGAAGCACACACGTCATGATTTTTCAACTTATGCACATCCAATATTATTATTGTACCTGCCAGGTCACGTCACTCACGTCATTAACGCTTCCGCTAGTCTAAAACTTTATCTAAAAAGATGCAGAATCTTGACTATCATTATCTTGTTCAAACATACCATGCAACACGTAATTATAAATAACAGTTGCATTTTTCTCGCTAAACAGGCTTGTGCATTAATGTTCGCATGTTATATATATATATACATGCATTTAGCAAATTGTAATAATAACTTAAGGAAAAGATTAAACTGTACTTGACCGCCTTTTCGGTCCGTTTTTTTTGAGGGAACAGGATATTTATTATAACAGAGTAAACAATAAACAAAATGAATCAAGTATGCGCTTTTCCATGATAAAAAAACAGTGTACGTATCATCATCATAAACCTCCCATTACGTATATCTTTGTACAAAAAAATAAAACTGAAACTTATCAGTGTGCATTATCAACACTCATCGTCATGTACTATTGGCCTTCATTTTTACACTCAATTATTATTATTTATTCACGTAGCCTGTAACTTTGTATGTGTTGATAAGAAAAAACTGATCCCAGTGTTATTATTACATGGATCAGTTACTTATTTTACAGATATTACGTATTAAAACACACTTATATATACATATTTTACAGCTTTGTGATATTTCAATGTAAAGCGGCTCACAAATCAAAAATAAGGAATACAATGGACCATTCATAAAGAAGTAGGACTATGACCACAATGACATGTTTGACTTTTTTAATGCATATTCGTCCATTGGTAATTAAATTAGTATTTAGGTAAATACATGTCGTCGGCCTATCACCATATTTTATTCTCTCCACATACATTCGTCGAAATTCGTATTTTATATAACTCTTTACTACCAATAAAATTAGAGGAAAAAAAATCTTTTTTTTTCTGAAGACCAACATTTTTGATAACTCTTTAGTTGTAATAACTTATCATAAAGGTCATATAATAATATAGTGCAGGGATATTTGAGTGCCTACGTAATATAAAGCGTACTTAAAATATTGCGTTAAACAAATAACATTCATAGCAAATTTGCTGACTTGGCACTTCCACAATAACAGCAATAAAAAAATTAATAATAATAACCTGATGACGTATTATATAATTTTTAACTTCTGAAGCAATAGTTGGTCAAATTTTCTCCCACTTTTTTTGTCTCCTTTCCTACGCAATTCCCTAGCTGCCCATTAATGATCTCATGATGAATTTGTGGAAAAAAAATTTGATAATCGTCTCTGGCTTCCTGGAAGCCCTGATTTTTAGTGGATGTCTGTTTGGATGGCCAAGTTTGTTGCTGGTATTGCAGGAAGAAGGAATATACAGGTACGTGCCGATAATAGCATTACTATTAAAAGGGATTATTTACCTTAGCAAATCGTGCCAACTGTATAACCGGTTATCTTTATAGTCGCTTGTATTTACAATCGAAATTGGATATCAGCCGCGTGTTAATGTAGTGAAAAACCACAGAGCGATGATAATAATCTTTCGAGTAATAATACAGTAGGTATCTGACTATTTCACGGCGAAACTATCATTATATTATCAAACTTTTTGGACTGTTTCCAGCAATGTGTGCAAATCAGGCTTGCTCCAAGAGCAAATCAAACATGATAGTGATAAGGGAACTTATGGAGATGATAACTTACTTGGAGAGGATCATCATCACAATCATGCCACTACTACTACTGCTGCAACGCTGGAAAGCTTGATGTTTACAAATGAATCAAAGGAGGATAATCCTGTGTCGTCTGAAGTACACTTTGAATCTCAAACAATATCAGACCAAGTGGATTCAGCAGGAGTGCAGACTACTCAAACTGTCAAAAATTGCACAAACAAAGATGAAGAGGACTGTAAAAGGAAAAATCTCAATGCTGCTGATGACAAGGTAAATATTTATTTATTTTTAAAAAATATTATTTTATTACTAAAATTGAAGATGGGATCAATATTTTAAAATTAAAATCGTCACTGACATAATCCCTTTTGCGGGGGTAGATTCGAATGGCAGGATGTGACGAACAAAGGATACAAATGACGCTGGTCTATACGTTTGCTGCGGTTGCGTATGGAGTAACGGCAGTTTTCATCGGTTTGTCGTTGGAAGTTTTAGGTCTTCGTATTACCAGGTTTTGTGGAAGGTTAGTAGTAGAAATAATGTATACTGGAAATATAGAATGAGAATAATGACATTCTGCAGTACATATGCAGGTATTAAAATTATTGTTATCAAAATGTCTCAAGTAATGAAATGAAAACATTTTATACATTTATAAAATACTACCAGCATGTTTGCAACCGCAGGATTTTTGTTTCTTGCATACACTTCTTCTGGTAAGTTTGACATTGGCTACAAATAATTTAGTAATTTTTACATGTACATTTTAAAAAGTCACTAATATTTTTAATAATAATGCTTTTTACTCATTTTTCAAAGAAACATCGTATTTCCTTTGGTTTGCGTTGAATCTAATAGCTTTGGGAACAAATCAATTACGACTGAGTGGCTTTCAATTTGCTGATTTATGGCCAAAGTATAGAGCTACCATTTTGACGTCATACAGTTCTGCATATTCCATATCCACCACCTTTTTTCTCGTTGTTCAGGTAAGTCTCTGTGTAAATATGTAGTCGCGACATGTTAAATTATTCCGTCTCTAATAATTTTAAGCTGTTTGTCAGCGCCTTTCCTGTGCATTATTATCTGATCAACTCAAACTTACATTTTCCAAATTTTTAAAGTGAATAATAATATTAACTTGTTTAGCTGCTGTACGAACATGGAGTCAAAATGCAAGCAATGTTTCTTTTTGCGGCAGTAGTCTGCTTTTTAACTTGCATTCCAACATTTTTTATGCCAAAAATGAAAATTACAAGCGATGCTCGGAATGGCAATGAAAAGAAATGCAAGGCTAATAATAATAATAAGCAACAGGATGCTTCAAGCGAACAGAAGCTGACTGTTTCCTACGTTGCTCAAAATGAAGTTGACGTTCCTGAGGACGGGGGTAAAGTGCAACGGCTTATTGATGACGAGTTTGATGGGTTGGCTTTGCCCCAGTTGTCGGTCAACTTTCAAGAGGACAATGACCGAAATAAACTTTCACCTGAGCAAACCTCTCTCCCTGACAGAGGTTAATATTTAATCATTTTTGTTTCTATTAATTATCCGATTGCATCAGTATATACAATTTACGAGGATTTTTTTGTGCAAAAATAGCTAATAGTAATGCTGGAGGAACGCAAGCAAATGACAATGGGCTATTAACACCGGCACAAACAACCAGCAAATACAAGTTTATGGCATCTTTGTTCAGTTTGTCGGGATTCTTGCATATGCACTGGCAGTTCATTAATCTTTTCTTGGTTCTTTTCTACTCGTCTACTTTCAACATTTGGGCTGCAAAAATAACCTCTGATAGTGACACGGGTAAAGCATTATGCCTGCATAATATGCTTTGACGTAAAAAAATAAAATTTCACTTGCTTACAAATGCATGTGCCTATAAAGTAATTAAAAATGTTTTCAGTGTCTTTCTACATTAAAATGTCGGGTGTCTGCTGTCTGATTGCACCAGCATTTGTTCCAATAATTGGTTTTGCCACTGACAAAATGACCAGTCGTGCAGAAATGCGTAAGAAAATAAATGATGTTCATAGTGTAAACATGGAAAGTAGAAAATTTGTCCTTAGCTTTACTTCAACTTGTTGGTCAAATAGGTCCAAACCGAGTCGAACGTTTGGCATACACAATGCAAGCTCCCACATTTGCCATGGCTGGAGCAACAACTCTCCTAATTCTTACCATGATTTGTAAACTGTTCCTGACTGAGGTAGCTCTGTACATCTCCCTAGTCTTGATTGCACTGTCGCGTCCCGCAGTGGTAGGCAGCTGTACATCATACATTCGTCTAAGGTGAAAGCATTCCCCATTTTAAAGCAGAGTTCCTCGTTGCTGCTTTATCGATTTTGTCTTGTTTCTGTTAATAAGGAACACGGATTAATTTCCTTTTTAGATTTCCAGGTGAGCACTTCAACATATTGAATGGGATTTTCACCACTGTGATTTCCATCCTATGCTTCGTCCAGTATCCCATCATGAAGTGGATGACATCCTCACCAGAATCATACTCTCATGTATGTAAAAAAATATATAAAAGGACATACATACATAGCCATTCAACTAGTTACGAAAGCATTTTCAATTAATATATATTTTTTTTTGTAATTTGTTTTTGAATTCCCAGGCACACTGGCTATTACTACTGATTCTCATTGCTTCATTGGCCAGTCCTATTCACATGATGATTAGAAAAAATGTCATTCGCTATGCCGGATTGAGGCTGAGTGAAATGGATTAATAATGGGAGGAACAGCTTACTGTTTTCTTTGCGCTTCCAAGAATTTTAATATTTTGTAAAATGGTTATATACGACTTGACCACTACACACGGTATGGTTGTTGTACCTTTTTACTTATGAACGTATAGAAAGTATTGAAATGTCAATAAAAACGTGGAATTAATGTTTGAGTTATCAATAATATTTTATATTAGTACCTACATACATACATACATGTATTACGCTATTCATTTTTTTCTTTTTTTATACACAAGTTTTCGCTAGAATTTTAATATTCGATATATACAAGCCGCATAATACGGAAAGAAACAGTGTTTTAATTTGTCCTTGAAGACGATTTCTGTCTATTCATTCAATACCCACTTGTGCACTATTGCAACAGCTTTACCAATGCCTTTTTTAGAGGAAGGCTACTACTACTATTATTAT
>JAHZMT010003780.1:0-13660 GCA_027743785.1 Sinhomidia bicolor
CCACCATGCATCACGCCATTTTCCCTCTCTGCTACTCTTTCAAACTTGTTATTTGTAACTTCCCTCTCATTTTCTCTATGTATGGCAAGAGTTGTTGTTATAAACTCAAGAGTATATAGTATGTGAGTGTGCACGTTTGTATAGTAATGATATGGGAGAGAGAGAAAAAAACAATAAAAAAAAGTGTACACAATGCACAAATGGGTGTTCTCTCTCTCCCTCTGCAGTAGTAGTAGTAGTAGTCTGTTTTGCTCATGCAGACACTTGAAAAAAATAACGAACGTATAATGACAGTAAAAAATTATACCATATCCATTCATTCGGGGAGCTGCCATATGCCTCTAAATAATCTATAAAATCACGTTTCATTCAATAGCTGTTCTGCTGCTATTGCGCTGCATTTAAGTTTTTATACCCTACAAACAGCCATTAAAACAACCAGCCAACAAATCTGTCTTTTATCATAAACCTTTTTTTCTTACTTATTGCAATTGATTGATTTTATAACTGGTTCTTATTACATTGAGAAAGAGACCCTTTAATAAATGTGGCCTAATATCCTATATCCTCTAACAATCTGCCCATCTTTACTTTCCTTTTTTTTATTGTTTTCTTCTAATCAATTTGAAATTTAATACAAAAAGAAACGACCAAAGAAAAAGGGAGGAAAACCTCAGAAGAATTATTTCTGCCGTCACTGACACATATCCCGCTGGCAGTTTAAAGATTTTTTTCTTATTAAAAACTGGCTGCTAGCCTAAAAAAATCACCTATTTGAGGATACCTCTACCGCGTTGAAAATTAAATTGGTATATACCCAAAAACAACAGAACGAAGAAAAGTGTACATGTTTTTTAAAAGTAGCAGCCGTAGTAGTATTCAATAATATTATTTTTTTCAGCAGACTAAAGTATTATTACTGCTGGCAATTTATATGCTCTCAACATTTTACTTTAGCCACTACCTATTTTGTTTGCCAAATGCATTTTGCTGATTGACGGAAGGGCGGTAACCAAATCCTCCAACCCTGGAATAAAAACGCAAAGCGATAAGTAAAAGGAATGAGAAAGGTGTGATTACCATTATTACTTAAGAAGAAAGAAAAAAATCTGTATATACATTCATACATACATATATACATTTTTTATCATCCATCCATCTAGATAGTGCATATAGATATATGTGTACATTTTTTGAGTACACAGATCTAAGCACTGCTGCTGCTGCTTAAACAACAAACATAATAATATGGAACAAGGAAGAAACGAGAACAAGATAGGATGATGATGACATGTGAAACCTTTCACCATCACCAAACAACCATCAGCCATATTTGGTGTTTTTTTCTGCTTCGTTTTACTTTACTGGGTCAATTTACGGCTACTAAAAGGATACTCTAACTAATGTTTTTTTCTCTACATTTCCTCTCTGTCTATTCTCCAACGAATTTTGTTATGACAGATACTATAAAAATGTCTTCCGCGCGTCTGTCCGTATGCTTTAGTAAGTAAAAACAGGCTAAAAATGGAAGTCACACCTGCTGCGGAGAAAAACCATCGTCCAGAATACAAAATGAAACAAAAGTATAGTTTTTTTCTGTGTGTTCGCTTATTGTACAAGAGGAAACCGATAAAATTGCACAATATAGGTAATGCTTCCGGTACTTTTTATCATCATTTATTTATTTTTATTATTACTATTTCATGTGAAGCGTTGCCACTAAAAGGATAAAAAAGAAGAAATAAGACAAAGAAAAAAGCGGAGACGTTAACAAGAAAGGCTTTGTTGGATGATAAAAGGGGTGAGGCGAGAACAACTCAAACAGCCTTTTTTTATTCCTTTTGTGATCGATTGGAATAGAGAGAAAGTGGAAGGGTAAGAGAGCAATACAAGAAGAGGGAGAGAGAGAGAGAGAGAAAGGAAAAAAGGTAGTTTGATTTTTGTCGGCACGTTTTCTTCCTCCATCGTTTTCTGTACTGTGCATCTGTTCTCCTGTATAATGCCAATATATATAAAGCTCTCAAAAAAGAAGAACAAAAGAAAAGTGATTTTTCCTCTTCTCTTTTTATTTTGATAAGTAAGATGTGCGGTGTGAGAAGAAAAAAAATTCATGTCCTGTCTCATTTTCCTCTTATTTTTTCTCTTCTTTTTGCCTGCTGCTTATACTACCTTTTAGTACATTAGAGAACAACATGTCTTTTTACTTTCCGGCTTATATTACAAACATTAATATTTTAGTAAGAAGAGAAAAACCAAGATGTCTAGGTAAAAGGGGAAGAAAATGGACAAAAATAGTAAAGAAAAAATAAGTATAAATACCTAAATAGCAGCACCAAAAATGAAAGTACACAAAAGGAAAAATTCTGAAAAAAATAATGCGCACATCTGAAAATGGCATGTGCAACGAAAAAACAAAATAAAAAAATATATAAAGGGTTGGTGGTGCTAGGTGGTCCTCGCGCGTGTATTATTTTTACAGAGGGAGNAAATAAGTATAAATACCTAAATAGCAGCACCAAAAATGAAAGTACACAAAAGGAAAAATTCTGAAAAAAATAATGCGCACATCTGAAAATGGCATGTGCAACGAAAAAACAAAATAAAAAAATATATAAAGGGTTGGTGGTGCTAGGTGGTCCTCGCGCGTGTATTATTTTTACAGAGGGAGAGAGAGAAGTCAAAATGTCACTGATTGTCAGAGAACGACTGGCAACTGGCATATTACGTGAGGTGTATCAATATATATTTCTTATACTAATTTTACTTTTATAGTTAAGTATACAGGAAAAGGATGGAAAATGTGTGTGTGATGTATTATATATTTACCCGTTTACCTCTGTTGCTCTGCTGTTGGAAACTGCTTTCAGTGTGATGAATGTGTTGGAAGTGAAAGTAAACAGAGAGGAAATAAAAGAGAGAAAAACAAGGTTTTGATGGTGTGGTTACTTTTTTGAAAAGGGAAAACAGAAGGATACTCGGGGGGCGCAGGGAGCGTATACATACTTGTATGTATGTGACGACTAACTGGTAGTGACAGGTAATGTCGATCAAAATCTTGTTAAATATTAAAAAGGGCAATTTGATTTGAAATTGCAAATCTGCACATATGTGTGTGTGTGTGTGCTTAAGTAGGTTCATGTTTGTTTTTTATATTGTATTTTACAAGTAAAGTTGTTGTGAAAAGCAGTGAAAAAATAAATTGCTTAGTTTGCTTCTTGCTTGTGTATATAGATACGTAGGTATGTATGTGCTCTCCGCAAATAAGGTATTTTTTTCAATTTTGAAAAAAAAAACTTTTGTTAGAACAGTGAATGTTCAAAAAACTGCGGACAAAGCTCCTGCTGAGATTGCATTCTCAAAAAAGACTTGAAATGAATAAGATGTTTGCAACTTGCTTCCACTGTTGAATACTGTAAAGCATTTTTATACTACAAAGTCATCTCATTGTACAATTATTTTTTATTGTGTTCTATTATTACTTACTCAAGAAGTTATATTATATTATTACTCATATTTACAAAATAAAAATATATACGGCAATTTCTCTTTTTTTGTGAATTCATGTATCACTCAATTTGACACTTTTCTTTCAAATGGCACATTTCTCCAGCATACATAATAAATGAGCAAAAAATTGTTATTAATTACAATATAAGGCTGCTGTTGTTCCTTATATAAGTATATATGCATATACTACAATACTACTACAATAGTAAACTACCTATGCAATTCTACTCAGTGTCAAATATACACAGATTTTGTTGGTGTTCATGATATAACTTGAAACTCACTCACGTAAAATAGGACACCCCCACCACCAGCAGCAGCAGTATCATTTTTGTATAAGACAAATTGAGAAATTCAACGGAAGTCTTTTTTCAAAACGTGACATACTTGGCATGTTGTAATTCTTGGGTGGAAAGGAAACGTTTATATTTATCAAAGGGAAAGGCCAAGTAGTGAAAGAAAAACGAGTGAAAAATGAAGAGACAGTTTTTTTTCATTTTTTTCTAAATAAAATGTGAAGAGAAACTCTTTTTTGATGAAATGAAACAAAAACACGCTTGTTTGCATTTTCACCCTTTTTCGCAGCAGTCAGTCTTCTTTCCTTTAAAAAACTTTTTTTTTCTTTAGTATTTTTAAAGATGTGCACTTCATGACTTATGTATACAGCTTTTGGAGGCAAGCCAATGTAGTAGTACACACGCTGTGTTCCCGTTACCCCATCTTATGTATGCCACTTTATATTTATGGATGTGCTATGTGTGATGGTAAGAAGAGGAACGAAATAGGAGAAGTGGAAGAAATCGACCGGATTACACACAGATTTCATTGCATTAGATAAGTTAAGATTGAAAGAAGGGATTTCATCTGGAAGGATTTACTTTCAATGAAAATGTCCCGGCTCAATGAAGGTTAAAGTGTTTTTAGAGCTTCAGCTAAGTCTCGGATTTTGTCGAGTCTTTTAAATACTTTGTACGTTTACATCACCATTTAATCCTACAAAAGAAGATTGGATAAAAATTCTGCTTGTGCGGTCACAGTACATCTAAAAAATGGTATGTATGCAGTAAAAATTATTACCTACATACATTGCATCCTCCAGCAAAAATAAACTGAGGGGGAATGTGTGTCATGTAACAAAATGCTTTCAATCCGGTAAATAGTGTAAAGCCTTCTCTCCTTTTTTAAGTGGTTAAGTTGATATCAGATTGTTTTGGTACAAATAAAATATTTATTCTTCTGCTTCTGTATTTGAAATTGGACAAAAATTTGATTGATCCTCAAATCAAAATCATCAAAGTTGGTGAAAATTTCAAAACAAAATTTTGTAAACTATTCCTTAGATCACAATCACAATCAGTGACTAACAGAATATAAAAATCTGTAATTTTAAAAGTCACATAAATAAACTTTAAAGAGTAAAGTATGTTTTTTTAATATTTTGAGTTAGTCATTTTCCCTTTTTTTATTCAGTGAAATATCATATACATAAAATAATAGGTACATTCCCAGTCATTGGTCTAAATCCGACCTACACAACAAGCAGAAAAGCATTTTCCGTCGTTTAATAGTTGCCAGTCAGTACAGCATTATTGGCATCATTACAGCAAACTCGGTTTATATGCTCAAAAGTTTTTTTTACACAGTGTATTTATGTTTCCGTTTGCATCCAGTCAATTATGAATAGTTCAGTGAATGCAATTACTACAGCACGGACGGTTGCATTCAAGAGAGAAAGAGTTGCTTTTGCATTTACACTTGTTAGGTAACTACACAGACAGTGGAAAGAAACGGAGAGAAAGAGAGAGAGAGAAGCCCAAGGGACTCATGAGTGTCATTTCATGTAGCTTCTCTCTCTCTCTCTCTATTCCTCTAAACGAGTACATTTACATGTGTGAAGGATTTTGTGCAAATGACTGGTCATAGTATACTTGACTACATTTCTTCAAAATAATTTTCATTTCACACACACACACAAGTCAACTTGCAGTAAGTAGCAACAGCAATATAGAGGCAACAAGCAGAGCGTTTTAAAGTGAGCGCACACACAATATAATGTACAGATATTTATATAATTTTATCTCTTTACATAAGTAACCCTGTCATGCTAAATACTACGCAGACGACGATGATGATGATTCTCTGCAAATTAGTAGTAGATTCCCTGTTCGTAGAACTGGAACAGCAGAGCATTTCAATTGCAAATTGCACAGCACTTTATTAAGCGCATTAGCACAGCTACCGATAAATTATTCGTGTGTACTTACGTTCGTACAAAAGTATTAAATTAATTTGCATCGAGAATAAATTGGATTTCCAAATGTGGAGATGCTTATACGGTTCTCAATGATTTTAACTTTGTGTGTGTGTGTGTGCCACTTCAGTCGTGTATGATAATATGATTCGTCTACTCAGTCAGTCAGTCAGTCAGGATGAATGTGATAGTATTTTAATTATGAAAATCAACATTAATAAAAACTAAAAGAGATTTCCATCACTAAATTTATCTTTCTGACGTCAATAAATATACATTTGTACTTTTGAAAATATATTGTTCTGCGTACTTACATAAGTTTGGTTTCAATCATCATTACCAAAAAAATTTTAAAGCAAATATTTACTGAATTTCGGTGTAGATAAACTACATAGAACATATAACAGTCATATTACATATCTATTCTTGCCTTTCATTATTAGTCACCGACAGTTTTTCATTTTCTAGAAAACAATCACAGTTGTTATCCTGTTTGAAACAGTGCTACATTTTCTTGTTCAATTTTCAACATATATCGTGCTCACAAGTCATAAAAATTGTAGTAGTTTCAATGCGAAAATCCGATGGGACTCTCCTTTGTTAAAAAAACACAAAACAAATGAACTCTCTCGCTCGAATGCCGTATTCATGTGGTGAAACACTGTTACTCATTTCTTGTTTTCTGGGCATCTCATTAGTCTAATAATAATAACGTATATATACCTAACCACCACCTCCATACCATGAGAGAAAATTCTCAGAGTCCAGTTATCAAACCAAAGCAAAAAAATCCTTTATGTAGAACAATGACTGATTTGTGAAGCCTAAATAAAGCCAACTTGTGAGAATCATTAGTTGGAAGACATGCGCGCGCGTATATATACATACATGCGTAGGCAGCAACTGAGAGAAGTTTTTACAATAATATATTTTTTTTTCTTCTGGTTTCCTGTTAACATGTGAGCTGTATGTAGTCAATAATTGAAGGAATGGATTTTTGAAGGAAAATAAAGCATGGCATGTGGTGCTTAATTTTATTTTTTGCTTTTTTTGTAGTAAAATGAGGCAAGTAACGCAAATCATGGAAAAAAAGTAGACAAGCAGATTGGGTACATTTATTAGAGGAACGGGTGTGAGCAGTGGGAAAGCCGCTTAAATCATGCTTTACTCTGAGCTATTCTCTGTTCGTGCCCTGTGGTCTGTAATGAATTTGTCAGACTTGACAAAGAGAGAAAGCATATTGGGCGTAAACACGCCATCATCATGTCAGGTAGTATATCGTCACTGCTAAACAAAAGATGAATTCATCGGACGACAAAGTAATGAGTAACGAGGTCCAACGTTCAAACCTTTTACCACTTGTGTAACTGCTGCTGCTTCTGCTCTGCACACAACCCACTGAACTTGTATACACCTCGTATTACGTACTACGTAAGAATAAAAGGTATTCGCATACCAGGGCACAAAATAGATCCAGTAATTGAACGCATACTTTTCTATGAACATGTTATTCTTGTGTGCAAAAATAATGCTTTACTTTGCTAAAAGCACACACACACACACACTACACAGCAGATATTAATGGAATGTAAATGCTTTTGTGTAAGTATTTAAGCTGGTGGACCCTACATATTTCATTTCCTTTCATCGGCTTTTTACCTCTCTCTTTCCCTCTGTTCTGCTTCTCTACTAAAACTAAATCCTATTTTATTCTTGTACAGTAAAGACAATTGCAAATACCTATGTGGGATCCAGAAATTCTGCTGCTGCTGTTGCACTATTCCCTAACTAACCACACACTTTGGTAGTGTGGTGGTGAACTACTATCAACGATGGCATATTTCTGGCATTTTGGTCTATTCTGGTCGCCTACATTTTCTTTTGCTGCTGATGATTGTGTTGTAGGAGAAAAAAGAAAAAAAAGAGAGAAAATTTATTACTTCCTTTTCATCAGGTCACATCCAGCGAAATAAAGAGCTATTGTGTGTACCTTTAATTCATTCAATGGGATGATAGGTATTGGAGTATAGAGAAATCTAAGGCTTTTATTTAACATGGAGCGTAACATATATACATAGCCATCTTTTGTACTAGTATCTTATCTGACGATTATATACGAGCTTGAGCATATAAATATGTATACTCTCTGGTACTACTCAAAGACTACGGAAAAAAATCGATCCTCAATGACTCAATGGAACAGACAAACAAATAATGTCAATGTCAAATTTTATTCAAGTCAGCTTCTTTCTCTAGCGTATAACAATGTATTTACTTTTTACCCCATTGTGCGTAACTCGCAACTATGTTTATACGCCTATAGTACATGTATATAATATACAAATAGGCATTATACTCATTTCATTGTGTGATCAATTGTGCCATTGTCATCTCTATTTCTGCTTTTACCCACAACGGTTTCCTGACAAAAGATAATTTTATAATAGCGACACGGAAAATAGGTCATAATGAATATATTGCTTGTATAACTTATTCAACGTCATCATCCTCGTCGTCATTACAGTGCTTTTATTACTATTCATTCGCTATACTATACTACTTGAACCAAAGTCGGCCATTTTAAAATAAATGATGATGATGGCCTATTGGATGACATGAGAAGGTTTCAAATCAAACCGACAAAAATCTCAAGAGGAGAGGGAGAGCAGTAGTAGCAGCAGCAGTAGCGCGATGAAAACTTTTCAATGAAATGGCACAAATAGTTTTCTCTCCAGTGCTCGTGCAGAGTATCATCATAAATGCCTCTTCAAGTAGATAACGATTCAATGATCATCAGCGTGTTTCTCTGCAGAAGAAGAAGAGCTTGCGTTTTTTTAGCGGGAAGAAAACCATTTATTACAATCACGTTGATCCACGCGTGTTGTCTGCTTATTAGTTGCTGCTACTGTAGTATTGGTGGTAGGGTAGTGCAGTGGTATCGTATCATTATCATCGTCATCGTCAGCTTAGAATAGTTAATTAATGATGAAGCGTATGCATATAGACAATAGAAGTGTATAGTAAGCTTATTTTTTTCTACGAAATTTTCTACACGCTATTTTTCTCTTTCCGCTACTGCTACTACTGCTTTCATTCCATTCCAAACACACTCACACATACACTTACCAAGAAGATGGACTCTAGATAATGACCGTGTATGTGTGTGTGTGAAGGCGTCCAATTAAATTTAATGAAAGTCTGCTAATGGCTTCCAATTAATTTTTGGTTTTTAGCTATATAAGCATACTTGATACGTAAATCTTTGATAAATATTCTATTTTTATCTTATAATCGACACAGGCATGCATACAAGTAGATGCTGCACACTGTACCGTTTTATCATGCATGCTTGCATACATACTTGCATGTATACAAAAAAGACGGAAGGAAATTTTTCGAAAGAGAGAGCGAGTGGGTAGCTAGTAGTATTTCCGTTATTACCAAATTAAGATTTTTGTGGAGGATGATGAAGAGATGATATTAATCGCTGTAAGTAAACAGTTGCACAACTTTTCATAATAAATCTTTGTAATTGTAGATGAAAAAAATTTTTCATTGTCTGCCTGCTGCCTACTACTACTTCTTCTTCTCGACGAATCTCTAAACCTCTCTACTTCCCTTCAACTTTTTAGCACAGCAGCATACCAAAAGCAGAGAAAAAACGGAGGAGATACATCAAGGCATGTAGTTTGGGAGTTGGTTGCTCTTGAAAGGCAAACCATGTGATTATGAGTGGATTATACTTGACTCAAGCAATAGCAGCAGTAGTAGTAGTAGCTCCCAATTACGACAAGCTAATAAATTGCATGGCTCATTCGTTTTCATTACCCATAAACACAAGTGGCAAGAATCCACAGAGAAATGTACAAGCAAAATGTATTTTAAAAAAGGTTGCTCTCTCCTAGTTTTATATACATACATACATATGTACAATATATAGTTCTCGCAGTTTACAGGAAAAGTACACTTTTCTTTTTTAAGTAAATAGCAGTAAATAAATAGCCTGTAATAACTATACACAATTATGGCTTCTACAAGTTTTTCTCTTTTCAAGAGCTCTTTAGTTTATTTGGAAGTCAAATAAATGGGCAAAAATGTGACGAGTACATTGCAGCAACGTATGCATGTAGATAGGTATGTGTAATCTAATTGGAGAAATAAACGGCGTACAGTGGCGATGAAAAAGCTTAGTGGATAAGAATAAAGAAATTATTGGCTTGTTGTTTATGTTTTACTACTTGAGCAGTAAATAATTGAAAAGATTGTGCCATTAAGCCATTATTTTTGATGGGTGATGTTGGCAGTTAGTGTCATGGCTGAAGTCTGTTATTTATTATCTGAGATATAAGCATTCGTTAGTTTCAACGATATCAGTCAATAGAAAGTTAAGATATTTACAACTTTGGAGAAAACAGAGATTTTTCTTTGATCGCAAATCCATAAACCTAACCAGTCCAGGTAAAGTTTTTTTTACTGGTGTAACACCAGCTTTCTCCAGCAGCCTTACATAAGCATCTTATTAAAAATCTTTTCCAACTTTCACTTGTTTGGTATCTTTGATTTAGCCACCAAATTAATTATTACAGTTGCTGTTTTTTCACAAGAATATAATATATTACTATTAGTTAAAAATTAATTTGCTTTCAACGGATTCGTTTATATAACTACATTATATGGCTTACTGTAAACACTCTTCCATTGAAAATGACCGATTAGAAAAAATATTTTCAGAAGTACAGAATTATTCTACACATGCCACATATACCGTCAAGATTTCCTTATTCATTACTACGAAAAACCATCAGCGTGATGATGATAAAGAAAATGATGTCATGATGATGATGATGATGTTGAACGTGTGTGTACACAATGTGGTTAATGAAATTTTTCCACACACAACAGCACAGCTACAACAGCACTAAATGCAAGAACGTGACCCAAGTGATGATGGTAAGTAAAGCGAGAGAGAATGTGTTTCATGATTAAGCGTAATTTCCGATTTCCTTCCCAGAATCCCTCCCCCTCCCTTTCACTATCATCATCATGGTTGGTGGTGATGATGTTTACTATAAGCATCGTCATCAACGCATCTCTCTATACAGTTCATAATAATAATAATCATCTTCTCTCTCCCACGAATATTTTCTTTCTTCCAAGCCATATATGAACGATCACGAATATAAACAATTGTTACAAAACAAACAGAGCATAATATCACTTTACACACGAAAAATTTATATATGAAAAACCACGTTTTTCCCGTCACTCTGTGAACACATTACTAACTAACCATCTGTGTGAAGAGTAAGTATACTTAACATCCCCAGCCTTTTACATACGTACACACGACACACACATGGTAAATGTGTGTGTGTGTATTATTTACGTCAGCCAACAACATGCATGCATGTAAACTAGGTAAGCAAGCAGAACATTTTTTATTGTGTTTTTCATCCTCCTCATCGTCGAAAATATATAAAGCTACAAGCTACACACCATCAGTCCTTTATTATGAAGTAACAAGCAAAAAAAGCTGGGTTGAATGCTGAGCATTCATTGAAATTCA
Organism: Sinhomidia bicolor; assembly: GCA_027743785.1. Classification (NCBI taxonomy): domain Eukaryota; kingdom Metazoa; phylum Arthropoda; class Collembola; order Entomobryomorpha; family Entomobryidae; genus Sinhomidia; species Sinhomidia bicolor. The sequence goes on from JAHZMT010003780.1 coordinate 11,325, forward strand.
TTATGGGTCTCCTTCGTCTCTCAGCACGATTTTCTGAAATGGATTTTAATCCCATTGGATCCTACCATAATCATAATCGTATCAGTCCGCCGTAGAGAGAACACTACTACTACCACTACTACTACAGTGAACAGCAGATAAGCGGAGAGTACACATACACACACACATGGAGCACATTTTTTGTATCCAATCCAACTACAAAATTTCCCAACTTTTTTATATACAAGCCATACAAGTTGACGAGAAAAAGAGAAGGGCGCGATGAGCATCGCACCCGAGAAAGCAATATGGTCAACTTGTACTTTCCCCTAAAAACATTTTCTCTTTTCAGCCCACTCTCGTTTCTTTCGGGCGTCAGATAGAAAGGCATAATAAAATGAGTACTGGTTTCATCCAGCTTCTCGAGAACGCGTAGGATGCATGTAGTAATAATAATTTTGCCTGGTACAATGACACCGCCGTCGTTTGTCAGTTCATTTGTAAACTGCATAAAGACACGAGGAGAGTCGATCTATCTATACGATGAGATAAAGCTGTGTTTAGGTATATAAAATGACGAAGAACGATAAATTTTTTCAAACTGGAAAGGGAAAAGTGTATATCAAAGGTCTATAAGATTTGTTTGGTGAAACCAAGTGGTTGTGTTTTTTTAGTCTGACAACTTACTTGTTAGTTGAGTCTGTCTATATAATGTTTTGACTCGTGTCGGTTGGATGTGGATGGATAAATTCATGTACGTATGTACGTAGATACTCATTGCTTCAATGGCCTAACCAGCAAGCTCATTCAACTCTTGTGATATTAAGGGACTCTGACTTGAGTGGAAGGAAACGTGCAGCAGCATTGTCGTGTTACGATTACACTGTTACAGTAGATTGCATTGCGTACACATATCAAATAACCGGTTTGCTGCTGCTGCCGCTGCTGCTCACAGATAACGATAAAGATGGATAATGCTTAATTCTCCGAGGAGGCAAATAAACGATGAACGTTGGAGCTGGAGCGAAGCTGGAGCACTTACTTCATGGATAATTCAAGTTTCACAACTACCACCATGAAACGTATATTATGATGTGTGCGTACTTTGTTCGCTGGCATATATAGCGCATTCAAATTCAAGTGCCTACATGAAAGGATGAAAAAAGCTGATAAGCTAATAATGCACATGTGAACCAGCCACTTCCGTCCTAACAAGAAATAATATCGTATTCCCAAGGCAGACGTAAACCATATTGTTATGATGAAATTGCATGAATATTACTTTTAAAAATAGGGGTAGTTAGAAGTTGGCAGGAGAAAAAATTTCTTGGCAATTTTTGGTAGGAAATTGCTTTAGGTGTATTTTAACTGAGTTTTATTAAACGTAAAATAGGTACATCATTTCTGTGCATTCATCTAGGTCTATAATAATAGGTTAGATTGAGCAGCCTTAAGCCTGTGATAGAAATAATTTAATAAAGTAAAAAAAATTAGCTGTCGAAACATCATCCGAACTGATTGCTGGTGAAACTAACCATGTAAAAATTATTCTGATCCCATTTACCTTCACTTCCACAGAAAAATTAAGATGGCTCAGTGGAGACCTAACAAATAATAATGTGGGATTGACAAGATTGCGAAACGCGTAGAATTAGAATAAAATAAATAGAATAAAACGCAAAGAAGGAATATTCTGGCAATAAAACGAATTTATTTTTACGCCTGTACATTTGGAAGAAAAATAAAAATGCAAATGCATAAATTGTACATTTATATTATAAAGAGATTGGCGTCATAAGACCGAAAGCTTTTTAGTATACACGAATAGATATGCCGAATAACTTTCATATTTTAATGTATGTACATAATTTTGAATGTAGATACGTATTCAGCATTCTCTAGAACCTGTCAGAATATATTTTGAATTTTCAATACGCCCCACCAACTATGTTAAGACCAGTGGTTTATAGATAAATTGTAAGTTAATGTGAGCTAGGTCCCATATTGGTTTCTGGACGAGCAAGAATGGCGTCAAATAGGTAGATCTAATAATGAATATCTTTGGAAATACTATGCAGATTGCCATTTAAAATTATGGAACTGGATATCTTACGAATGCTAGGTAAATGTCATAGATTAAGAAGAAGAAGAATCTTCTTAGTCTATGGGTAAATGTAAATGTAGATATATCTAAAGACTTACGACATAATGACTGTGAACGATAATAGACATGTATTGCAAACATAAGTTTGTAATATATTATGGCAATGCCTTCAGCAGCGTCAGAAATCTGGTAATATAATAAAACAGATAATGACTATTATTACCGGAGAGATGAGTATCCGACGAATTCAATT
>JAHZMT010003781.1:0-19538 GCA_027743785.1 Sinhomidia bicolor
AACACTCTGATTCTCTACCATTTTCCCTCAACCTTTTGTGTCTTTCTTTTAGGGTGCACTGAACTTGTTTTCGTGGTGAAGGATAAAAAACATTTAACACATGTACAATGCATGCCCTATTGGCAATTATATTAGACTGTGTAGTACATTACATGCTACAACAATGTCTCGTAAGAATTTTTTCCTTGTAACTTTTTACATGATATAACACACTGTTCATCTGCTTTTGTTTGCGCATTACGTGCCCTCCGCTAAGTCCCTTGAATTAAGTTATTGGGACGTTTGTGTGAAAATGGATTCTCTGGGAATTGAAAAGTTGGCAAACTTTATCGAACGAGTTTAATTGAAAATATGGCCACATACGCACTCTCAAAAACCATATCTTTTAGTTATTACCTATCATCTCAGACTTTACAACTATTTTCAACTAGTTAAAAGTTTAAAACAAATAGGATGAAAATTGCCAATAATAATATTTGTATAGCTTAACTTACTTTGAAATTTGAGTAGATATATAATTAAATTGAGGACAATCTATGAAATTCACACTATGTGTCTTTTCAAATAATCAGCAGTATTTTCGCCAAAATGCACAAAATTTTGTTTTCATTATGCTTACCTCACCGTTGATATTCTTACCATTTTTAGTTGCTGCCTGTGAGAGATATTTGATGTAAATACTTATAGTTCATATGGTTTGTTGGTAAAAAGATATTATTTGTGTGTGATGGTGGGTACATCAGTTTAAAATAATCCCACAAGTAATCACATAACATGGTTTGATAAAAGGAGAGATCCTTTTACGTGTAAAGCGAATTTAAAAAATCATCTTCCTTTCATAATAACATACAATCACCAATGTAATCGTCAACAAAGCTCTTGTCGCTGGTCGGTTTGCTTAGCTCAACTTGATCATCTTACCTGTAATTTCATGCACTTACTAATACTACAAGTGTCAAAAATTTGAACATAATCTTGTGCAGCAAAAGATTTGTAGTTTGCATTAAAAAAAACTTACACATGTGTTTATGCACGAGTACATATACTGTTTACAAAATTTACTTGTAACTTTCTCTCTGCTGCTTTGAAGAAGATGAGCAGCTTGAACTCAAGTGCCACGCACCTCGCACCTTGACATTAACATTCAGAAAACCGGAAGTTATGTAGGTCGTCTGGTATCGCAGTGCATTGTTCTCTCAACAAAAGCATAATCAGTGTACATCTACTCATGATGAACCTTACGAAAGATTGAGTCAGCGTTTTAGTACGTATACGTTTATGCATGATTGGCTGTACACATATTGCAAAGTTCAGATTTTCAAATGAAAGCGAAAGGGGCATCTTTTGAAAAAGAGATACATGTAGGTAATAATAATAGTAATAACTGCTCTATGCAATAGTGGTTTGCTTCTCCCTCACGTGTTTGCGGTGAGATCAGCATTGCAGCGGCAGCAGTCGTGCAAGATGCACATTTATTACCATTGCCTATGGTCATCAGTTGCGATTCATATAAATACTAAGCACATTACGTAGTTCGATATATATTTTTTCTCCTTTTTTTCTTTAAACTTTTCTTTCATTTCATTATAAAAGTATATACACAAGTAAAGTGATAAGTCTTCTTTACATTGCCAAAAGTCTTACGTGCAAAACAATAATAGGTAATATTACAGATGCCTCATGCCCCCTTGTCTTTAAATTATTGATATATGGCATCCTTAATGTTTGGTTACAGGGTCTTAGACAGACGTTCTTGTTGTGATTATAATGTCCATATTTGTATGCATGTTGAATCTTTAATTTGCGAGGTAAAATTAATACAAAGAGCACATACAGAGTAGCGTGAGCACTTTAGAGACCTTCAGAGAGGAAAGCAAATATCTCTGAGACATGTGAAGGGCCACAGAATTTATGGCCATAAACCTGACTTGTTGGCAAAATTCTGCGCATACTGCCTACAAGAGTGTTTATAATACATCATCATGAATGCAGTTTCGGTGCAGCAGCGCTTACTTCACAATGCATATCCGCAACTTGCGTATCCTGCTTCCTTAAAAGTTGCATTAATAATAGTACAAACAAATACACAAGCTTCATGATCATTATTATCAAAGTCACATGAATATTTTATTAAAGCATGTAAAATTTGTGGAGAGGGGAAGGAGTGCCCTTTGAAAAATGTGCGGTGGTGGTGGTAGATTGGTTGAAACACTTGAAAACTTCATTATACCTTATCCTTTACTGGCGTTTCCGTACCCCTTTCTCTCATAATTTTACCAATGTCCAATTATACACAGACAAAGATGAAGTTTCTTTTCTACAAAAAGTCGTATTATCACACCTAATGGGACATCAAAAATCTTGCTGAGTTTCATTTGCTCTTTAGCAACATTGGTTTGCTGTTACTCGTCACTGTACATTTTGTCTTGTTCTTTGTCTGCGTATTGTTGAATAATGCGCACCGCTAATTTTATAAATACATGTGCACTTGTTTTTAATAAGAGGGTTGAACGCTGAACGTCGTATAATTTTTGATTAACCACTCACATGTTATCAACACCGTTGACCGTTGCTATTTTCATTGTGCAAGTTGTGGTCATCGAAGCAAGATTGGATTTTCATTAATCAGAAAAACAAATGGCAATATAAAAACGAGGGTATGTAGGGCGGACTGATTTCAGTATCAAAGATAACTTTTGCATGAAAACAATGAGCTCTCATTTTTTTTGTAGTAGTAGACAGTAAATNTCATTTTTTTTGTAGTAGTAGACAGTAAATAAAATATATTTATAAAAGTATTTTGTGTAAAGTAGTGCGCGACATTTTTTTTGTATCAGTGAATGTGAAAGCTTGGAAACATCATCATCATCAAGTGACTATTTTCCCGTGAAGGAAACGCAGCAAAAAATGTCTGCTGTAAGTGCAGTTTTGTGTTTTTTAAATACTTTTTTTCTGTATTTAACTCAAAGGGAAACTTTATTGTGGGATGAAAGAGGTTGTTGCTGTTGTTGCTTGTGAGTGTGGTGTTGGAAGGATTAAATGGAACGTGGTATTTATGAAATGCGGTATTTCATCGAATTCGGGTTCAAATACTGCAACGTGACATTTTAGGGCTATACTTTGAACCGTTCACTTTGGTTGGTATCACTGAACCTTCATCATCAGTTTCAAGAAAACGAATACGTAAAAATTCCAATAAATAGTATTAAAATACAATATTTGGAATTATTATATAAAAAAAGGAAACGTGTTGCGGAATTATTTCACAAGAAATTTTTGTCGTTTGTGGGCATTATGACATGATATATATTTTAGTAAAGGACTGAGTAGGTAGGGATTGTAGGGATTACATAGGTGCAGAGTACAGAAAAAAAACAAGTTGACACTGACGTAAAAACGAAAGGGAAACTTTTGTTCATTGAATGCCACAAACAACAAAACCAGTTTCACCCATAATTTATTTTTTAATATTAAAGAATGGTTTATGTTTTGAAGATGCGTTTGGTGCATTACACGTGATCATTGACCCTTTCATTGCACTTTATACTCTCACAACAACTCTACATACCACTTTTTTGTATTTTAATATTTGGTATTATACAATTTGTAAAAGTAAAAGTGATCATGCATGATTTCACACATTTTTTATGTTGCCACTTTCTTAGGCGTTGATTTCAGCATGCTTCCTTGCGGTTGCAATGCTTTCCACAGCAGCCGAACCTCCATTGAGTGTGGTCGGCGAAGGACTTTTAAGCAAACCATTTACAATGAATGGTCCACAAGGAAGAGGGATGCGTTATGCTGGTCCTGTTGTCTATTCGAATGAAAAACCCCCAATAATTTTCTTTCCTCCCCCGCCAAAAGATGCAAAGGTATTCTGATGAGCCCACACGATAATTATTTTTTAAATATATTGTTCGCTTTTTATAAGGTCTTAATTTCATCCAAAATTTAAGCCTGGATTTGGAGGATTTAACTTATTTGGAAAAAATAAGAGTCCAAAATCAATAAAGTATGTACCAATGCCCCACCATGACTTGCCCGTACTTATTTACACTTCCGACAAGATGCCACCAATTCATGTCATTCAACCCCCAAAGAACGAGGGTTCGCCTGAATTTGCGCCTATTAGGGTAAGTGGTTGTGCTTGTATGCAAAATGGTTTCTGCTGATTATATTATGAAGTATCTACGTATCCACCGTATATTATAGAACGAATTTAGCAACCCACCACCTGGATCTCTTTCCTCTGCTTACCGTGGTGTTCTTCCTGAGGCTACTTCCGCTCGTATAGTTACCTCGTCACATGAAATCCCTTCCACTTCGTATGGTTTTCCGATGAAAGCGTTTGGATCATTGGATACATCATCTCCATTCTCCTCAAGCGTAGCCAATTTATTTCATTACACAAACTAATTTGTTACTTTCAATATGGTTATAGACTACATCACAAGATTCTGGCCTTTTCTTATTTTTTTACAGGGAGAACCCATTTTACAGCAACAGCAACCCGAATATTCACCTGGCCTTGGCTTTGAACCAATACCACTTTCACCTGTTTACGAACCTTTACCAAACAAGCAAAGGCTCAATAAAAAGCCTCATATTTTATACAAAGGACAACCACCTATCCATGTTTATAATGAGCCCAACATGTTCGTTCAAGCACCTAAAGAAGTTCCATTGAAAACATATGCAGACATGCCACCAAAAGTAAATAATTATGTTACATGTATTTTATACAATGGAAAAAAGAACAATGTCAGCAAAAAGAGAACCTAAACATTTTTGTCTTTTTGTGCTTTTTTCACATACTTAGGCTTCTGTAGGACCTTCTAAGCCATCTTTCTTTGGACCAGCATCTGTAATCAATTACTTTTTTCCAGCAATAATTCGTTTTATTTGTAGACTAAATATTTGTATTGCTGCAATATTTATACTTTGATAACTGTGTTTCAGATTAATTCTTTCGGTGCTGCACATCCAAATCATTACCACCGTTATCATCGTCGACCACTTACAAGTTCTCCTTATTCTGTTCACCTGAATATGCAACCTGCCTCTTTCCTTCCTCCAAGAGAAAACTTGGTTCCCTCAGAGTCTGCACAAAACTCTGTATCTGTTGTACCCTGTCAAAAGGATTCATTAAAATCCGAAAGTAATCAGATACCTGTGTCTTCTTCTTCATTACCATCATCATTATCAAATGACGCAGGACAATCGTTTGGAAGACCACCAACGTATTCATTTGCCCCACCACAGTCAATGTTCTCATTCGGCCCTTTTTCGATTGAATACGGCAGTCCATCGGAACCATTCATGTCGTTTAGTGAGCCAACCGGCTCTCTTTCAAGTTTTTATGGAGCCATGAATAACGGTGGCGTAAAAGGGAGTTCCAGTTCCGGTAGCACTAATAGTCTTAATGGAATACCAGGTGGAACAGAGGTAATATTGCTGTAGTAAATTTTTAATGTAAATTGCATAGAGAAGAATACACGCTTGCTAAATATCAGGGAATACTGAGAAAATATCGAAAAATAAAAAATAAATTGCCTTTGTTGTTTTCACGTTATTCTTTTTTAATTTTTAGGATGAGGGCTGGCAACCAGGACCACCTCCTACAGAAAGCACCAGTGGACAACTTGAAACCGCTTGGGATGCTCCTATGCCACCACCACTTTCCTCTTATCATCAGCAACAACATGGTCTACGTGCTCCAACCTCGTACCATGGAACTCGCCAAAATCTATTGCACAGTTCAGTTTTGCTTCCCTCTCCTCACGGGACATCACTTTTCGGAGGCTCCAAATTAGCTCATCTACTCTCAGCATTCAAACTGAAACGATCCAAGCCAAAGTACGCAGTTGCTCCCCAATCAATGAGCAAGCCACCGATTATCATTTATTACGGAAAGAAGCCACCAATTCATGTCTATCAGAAGCCTGACGAACAATATGGCAGCCAAACATCTGCCTCATCCACATCCTCGGTCACATTTACCACTTCTGTAGAATCTCCGTCCTCTGAGAGCAAAACTGTGAGCAGGGAGAACAACAAAGAAGCCATCAAAAATGTAGAACTGACGTTTGGCGGTTCTCAAAATTCTGAAGTCCGTAAGTATTCTAGTGCTAGATATCATTTAAAATTCATGAAAGCAAACACGCTTCTCAAGGTAATAAAAATTTCATCTACTCTGCTCTCTCTCTTTACTAACGGGAAATGTACGCAATCATTACATGGTACTCTGTCTTTCATACATTATTATGTAACTTTTATTTATCCGTGAGTAACATGCTTATAAAATATTCAGGTGTTGCTGCGCCCCCATCTGCTGCTCTATTGAGAGGAGAGCAACCAGCCATCATTCCAGCTAAACCTGTTGACATTTTCTCGTCGTCACATCTTCAACCAACAATTTATAGAGCAAGAAATAGTCTCAACACCATTCTTGTCTCTGATCTTGCATCCGGAGCTAACACTATCAAAACGTACATTGTAAGCAGCGACGACGACTTGCCACCACAGCAAGAGCAACAGCAAAATACAGACTTTTTTGTAAGCAATGAAAGTAATGGAAATAATAACGAGGACGGATCGATTCCCATTGCACAGAACAGAATTTCTGGAAGTGGTGCAGCAGTACAGAATGTTCCAGTTTTAGAAGAGAAGCAGGTGGAACAAGTGGATGAGAACGGAGACGACAACAGCAATAGTGAAAGTAGCGATGCTCCCACTATAGTGCTAGCTATTGGCACTCCAACGCAGCAGGAGACTGGAGGAGAGTTAGAGTCAGAGCCATCCGAACCAGATAAGGCCATTATTCAGAGTCCGTCAAGCTTCCAGACGAGTTTATCGCAAGCGGAAAATGCTTCAGCTGAAGTCTCCCCTTTGTAATTCAATTACGAAGACCAGTCAGTCATGTATAAATATTATTAATAATCTTATCAGTTCATATTATATGTATATATACATACATACGCACATATTTAGTATAGCAGGCATACATACCTTCCTCGAGATTTGTGTCAAGAAAAAAATTAATTACTGCGTTTGTGCTCATCTTTTTCGTTGTGGCAAAAAAAAGACTACGAAGAAATATTACGCAAAGCAATGCAAGAGGAAATAACATTGTATATTATGAGTGGTGCTTTAATTTAGATTACTCTGATGACTCTATTTAGAACTATTTTACTACTTTTCAATATTGTACAAACACTGTGTTGCGGAAGATGATTGTCATCATCCATCCGTAGACATGCTAGTAAGCATTTTAGTTGCTCTCTGTCCTTTTTTATTTATTTATTTTTCAAATAGTAAACCTGTACACACACAGTACCCTGTTGCAATATACGCTTTTCATTTTGTTTTTGTGACATTTGCAAATACTTAAAATAAATATTTATTATTCCCAAATGAAAAACCTTTGCAAAAACAGCAAACTGTAGCGCAACCCTCGGTAAAATTCTTTTCTGGCAAACTCTGTAATTGGATTAACCGAGTCCATGTATATGTACATTTTTGCTTTCCTATACATGCCTATGACATATTATCTTATAATTCGTAATTAATAATTTCTTTGAAAAGAGAAAGTACAATAATATATATATATATTTTTAGACTAGGGTTCTTAAGACAAAACGGACAAACGGGTTTCTAGCAAAATTCAGAGCAGAATTAATTTGCGAAATGTGTTTTGGGCCATAAAAGCGGTCATGGTTTTCTTTTATGTCATGTTTGTTGTGAAAAGTACAAGCATAAAAATACAAGAGTTTTAATGAGCTTATGATGTGACTTATGCGAAAACATTAGCATGTAAACTGAACTTGTCTTTGTGAGCAATAAACTAAGTTATAACAACTAATTATGAATGTAATGCTAGTACGCAAGTTCCTTGAAAATGACTTTTTCCATATTATTTTCGCAATTTAATACTGTGCTGCTGCTTAAAATTAAATTGAGCAGAAGCATCAAACAAATAATTATAATAATGCGTTCATCTTCATCATGCTTCAAAAATTATGATAACTAGCTGCATGCCTACGTTATCATATACATCTTACAGTAATTCATTGCATGAGAACTAGGACATTGAAACAGAGATGAACAAACATAACAAGCTTGAGTGTGGGTAGACTGTGCAGGCGAACAGATTTCATTTTCTTTGACGGTGAGAACTTTTCTCGTTGTGGTCGCATAAATCCCAAACGACTACATCCGATGATAATAATCGCCCAATGACTTTTTCAATCCACCATTGAAATCAAAATTAAAACCAATAATTTTAATAATTATAATAAAAATGAACGCAGCAAATACCTATTACAGTTTTGCAGGTATATTGACCCTATTGCCTTCAGAACAGTTTTTACGGCATAAATGACCCGCTGTGCTGCTATTTCTATAGAATGAATTTATTAATTTTTTGTAGTGCACAAGCAAGTACACATTCCAAAAAGATGAAATGGCATCCAATGGATCGGAACAAAGAGAATACCTGGTGAAGCTCAAGACTACGGCAAGATGTCATGTACCAAGAGTGTTTTTACAATATTGGAATTGGATCTGGAATTGAAAATTTTTTACTAGAATAAATAGGCAACCCACAACGGTATTTACTCAAATTCCACGTGAGGATAAAACAAAGGGAAAGGAATCACAAACAAAAAGACTGACAAACGCAAAACAGCTCTGCTTTCTCGTAATTCCCCAGGGATGAAAATCAAATAAACGTTTAATCCCAAAAAACGCCCAAACTTAGCGAAACTTGCTACGTGCGTAGGACTGTGCAACAACAGCATGTATTTGTATGCACGTTTGTGCAAGTTTAATTTTTTTCGAAACAGTGACACGGGAATGAATAAGCAACAGAATAAAATTAGTGAACAGGGAGTACCTATGTGGATATTGCTTTTTGAACTAGAAAATGACCTTTGCTATAACTCACATTATGTTTTTTGGTAAGTAACAGGAACCAATTAAGAATTTTTTTTTACCAAACAGTTTTTTTCTTCACTCTCTCTCTCTCTCTCTCTCTTTTATTCCATTTTTATAATAACAACAGCAAGAACTTCAATCTCATTAAATTTAGATTGAATTGCAAAAGTTAAAGAAGGAAAAGCACAGAAAACAGAAAAAAATGTTACGTGGTAGATTGTAGCGTTTCATGTAACATGCACAAAACAGCTTACAAAAGTAAACCTAAAGTAAAGCTTTGTTTTGACATTCTTTTTAAAGGAGTATGTATGTAATATCTGTTTATTGATGAAACATGATAAGCTATGATGGTAATGCAAAAAATAAATGAGATAGTCTCATACCTAATATTTCCCATTTCCAATTTTAGTAAATACGAGGGAATAAGTCAACTATTAATTGAATTTATAGCCTAAACTTAATCATGTTTTCTAATTTACTAAAATATTTATGATCATTTCCGTTTTTCATCTTATCCCACATTCAGATTAATTGATCAGGGAATTGTTATAAATTAAGGGAGCTCGAGGGATAAGGATTCGTGTTTCGGTCGGAAAGACCAACATCACAAGTAAATTGCTATTTGTAGCAATATAGACTTATCTAAATTGGTACTGTACCTATGAACATGGGTGCACGTACGAAATATAAAATTTTTGCAGGTGAATGAGAAAAGTATTACGTACAGCGTACAAATTGCTTACTTACTGATTCCTTTTCTGGGTGTGTTATTGGATGTTTAGGAAATATTTACACACATAGTGTTAGATCTGCCCGATTATTTTTGTTGTTAATAATTCATTAGGTAAGGAAATACAAACATCAAATAAACTTCCGTGCTGATAACAAATAATAATTTATCGTTTGTAATAATTTTAAAACTATTTTGAGCTTTGTTCTTGTTTATAAAAGTCACCTGAATTGTTGCTGTTAAAGTAGTCAATCAATGAAAGTTGTACATAATTTTAAAACAATGCATACAATAAATGATACAATACGAATAATTGTAAATAACAATAGTCCCGTCTTCGTAGATTTCCGTTATTCCTTTAAAAAAAATAAATGCGCATGTATTTTTCATTGTAGTTCATTTTAATGTATTGTTTATGCTCGCAAACTTACAATTAGTTTAAGCGGAACAAGAGATGCGTAAACTCGCTGCTTATGTAAGAAATTAGCTCGCCTATACTTGTCTGTAGGAGATTTTAACAAGTTTTAAATAACAAAAGTGGTACGTGAATCGCCGCAAAATTATTTTAACTCTAAATACTTTTTTTCTTGTTTTCAGCAAGCCAATCTATTATTACTACAAATTTTCAGCAAAAAATAAGTCAGACCTTTCATTGTAAAACAAAAGTTAATTACCGTTTCTCCGCCATTTATACTCTGTAAAACAATAGCGTGAGCATTTGTAATTATACATTTACATGTGTCCGCCACAATCGTCTCTCTTTTTTGTACGTTTTAAATATAAAACATTACCTACACGAACGTATGCAGTTATGCAGTTCACCATAAACTGCACACAAAATGTAACGTACCATCGGTTTTTATTATTATTATTCATATTTGTATGTATACCTATTATCATTATGATGAATATCTTTTAGAGTGAGTATTTTTTAAATTTAATTGCCAATGTTCATTCTGCTCCTCCTCCTACCACGGCTACTTAACAATGGTAATAAAAAGTATATAAATAAACTTTCTTCGTTCCATTTAACATGCATAAAGTATGAACTCTTCTGTGTCTGTCTGTGTGCGATATAAAACAAAAACGGATGGATGACTTGTTGGTAGTTAGCGTATTATTGTGGTTTTAAATTATGCATGAAGTCGCAATCACAATAGAGTTTAAGTGCAGTTCTAACACCTTTTTTAGGTGTTATTGTTATGATGTTGCTGCAGGCAGACGTGATGAGTTAGTATTAGTATGATGCAAATATGCCATTTATATTTACAATTCGGCACAAACATAAACAAAGTGTTTGTATGGAATGAGAATAATATTGGATTTTGATATCAAGCTCAACTTTTGTAAAGGAAATATTAAGTACTATATGATCTCTATTTTTTCTACATGTAAAGGTCATGAATTTGTACGGCGCGTCCCTAGTATACTATTCTGTAGCAATAATAATAATTATTATACAAACATTGTATCCGTAATGATTGAGGGAATTGAATATTCATGTTTGCATTTTTGAAAAGTTTTTTTGTGTGTACGTGTAGTAGGTATAGATGCAATGTTTAATTTTGCTCTGACTAAAGATAGGACGGGCATGACAGTGTCAGATTTTATAAATTACAAGTGCAACTATTAATTATCTTGTGATTTGGTTGCAATTACTACAATATATTTTAATATTTTTAAAAAATTGAGTAATCGTTGTGCATTAGTCTACTGATTGGTTAGGTATGCATGTACAACAAGGCAAGTTCATTAGATTGTTTAATAATTAATTGCAACATTATTAATAGCTCAAGTATAGCAACGTGCTAGTATAATTATTAGAATCACATTGACTTTGGCATGCTACCGGTAGGTTGTGAGAGAGGCATGTGCAAACATAAATATATCTTTCCCATAAATCATCGTATTTAAGATAAGTTTATTTCCCTTTCATTTGTCAGTTTTTTTTTCAAAATTCACTTACAAGTTACATATGCGCATATGTTGCTGCTGCCGTGTGTATCAAGATTTTCATCACACGAGCGCGTCTTTGCATGATAAAGTCAGTTAAAAAAGTTAACTTCACTTTTTACTCATACTCACACTATCTCGCCTGCATTTTTTTTACACTTTATGATAATCTCTGTATTCATAGTCATATTAGATATATAAGTCAAGACGGAGTGAGTCTGCTGCAAACACACTCGGCAATTTTTTAAACTTTGTTCCTTTTCATTAGTAGAAATGAGGTCTTTTTGATAGGCTTGAATAATGAAACTGAAAACACTCTAGTTATTTCTGGTGTTGCTGCTGTGATGGTAGCAGGTGCGTCTCTGTATTGTTGTAGTAGAAGCAGCACTGGCAGTAGTACAAAATGCGCTGTAAAACTGAAAAGTTGTGCATGTTTTAAGATATTCTCTCACCTTCCGTTGTTCTCTGTGCCGTGAGCTCGGGTGCAAAAAGTCCTGGGAAAATATGCGGCAGCAAAAGTGTCAATAGAGTAGCTACACATTATTATTATTATTATTATCATATAAGTGTGTGTGCTATAGTACATAGTAAATGCAACGTAAGTAGATTCCTGTTTCGTATCTCAAGAAAATATGCTGAGCGCCTATTCTTCCTGCAAAGTGTTTCACTTGAAAGAAATAATACAGTACGTTTTACAAGCTTAGTTTGTTTGTACGTTCTTGGCACTTGCAATTAATAAAAAGACTAGTGACAGAGTTAATGACGAAGAAAATGAAACAAGTTTTGCTGGGCTGGAATAAAAGTTGGTAAATTGCTTGTTTACTTATTAAAATGCTTGTAAGCGGCGGTAGGTAGGACACATGTAGAACAATGCATGCATGCAAACTTTAGTGCCAACAAAGATTAGCAGCACCGATACACATAAACGTACATATGTACGTAAATGCACGTTCTTTCGCATTTTATTTTCTTTCGTCAAAACTAAAAACCTTGAAACTTTCATGGCATTCCTGTTGAAACAACGTAATTGTTAATTATTTGGCTGTTTATTCTATTTACTTGCTGAATTTAATTAACAAGATAAACAAACGGTTTCAAGTTTTTCATTATTAGATTATTCAGGCTGAAAGTATTTAGAGTATTAGATTTTTGGTGATTTTGTTTGTGAAAAGTCCGCAATCAAAAAATCGTTCGACAAAAGACAGTTTAAAAAAATGTCATTCTGTAGGTGTTACAATATTAAGCATTACCAATTATTGTTGGCATTTTTGGTGAAAACGAACGTTTCTTTCTCTCGGTTTTGTCAGTGGCACTGTTGTGAACCATGCATGCGATATAAAATAGACAAGGTTATTGTTGCATGGTGTGACAGGAAGTTCTAGCCTCAATAATAAGTGCTTATATAGTTTAGTGTTTACACACGTAGTAGCGTCATATTATATTATTCTGTTTCTCTCTGGGTAGGATATACAATAAATGGCGAATCATGTGCGTACAATTATACCTGTCAAAGAAATAACAGCATTGCATGAAAGGAAATTATTTTCAATTCAGTCAGCAGAGTCAAGTTTACCAACTAGAGTTGTGTTTTTTACATGCAGCCAACGTTTTTCCACATTAATTTATTCTTGTGTTCATCAAACATAATAACATCTTTTGCAAAATGACGTCCGTCACTGCCTTGCTGTTATCAAACACACGGGAGGGTTAAAAAGAAACACTAACATATTTACAATAACATATTAGGTACTTTTACTACACGGTGACGCATATGTTATAGGTATGTAGGTATGCATATTCTTATCGTCAGCGTCAGACATCAGTGAATGGGAAAAAATGCATTTTGAAAAAGACTGAGAGGAAAAATATAATCATTACAGTGAGTAAATTAACTCCCTTTGAAAAGGAAGGTGAGCCCTTTCCTTCTCAAAAAAACAACAATGCAGTTTCTGGTACACGTCAATAATATTCATACACATTGGTAATCATAATAGAGAAACGTTGCACAGCTCACAACAACAACATCGTAAAATAAAAATATTATCATGGTATTGCCGTTTTTTATTTTTTGAAACGTTACTACTTTGACTTGGAAAAGGCCGTTCACTCTTAAGACGACGCCAAGCAATCATAGTCATGTTACTTATATATGTGTGTACACGTATTATCTACATGCATACGTGATGTACGTCGTATGTAGGTAGGTATATGCTACTATTATTTTTTTAAATGTTCTGATTTCTTGAGATGAACAAAGACAAGGTATTATAAAGTAGTAAAGTGCACATATACGGCTTATCTGCAACTGTCGGATGAGAGCGGAAGAAGTGCTTATTTTATAGCTATTTTAATCATTTACTCTCTGGCAGCTTTGTTGTTGGTAGTAATCCCCATTTTCATTGCATTGTTTTGTATATGTTGTATACAAAAAGTAGTAAAGCGTAGGGAGCAAAGGCAGAAAAGCTTATCGGTTTTTTATTTATTTAGAGATTTCAGATGAAAGGGAAACCAAGAAGGCAATTCCCGGTAAAAATCGTGTTTTTTTACAACGTGTCTTGTCGTTTTCCGTAGATTACTATGAAAAGTGAAAGGCGACTCTTCAATACACATTTGCTGCTTGACATAAGCCTTCTTTCACAGAAACGTCTCTGACAGTTTTCATCCTTTCTAGAAGCAACAAAAACAATATCACTTCCCATCTTCATCTTTGAGGCGGACTACAAAAAAAGTATAGCAATAATAATAATAATAAGCAGGCAAGTAAAAGTTTTTCCCTTCTCCTCCTTTCCCCAGCTTTTTATGATGACGACAATTCCCTACATGGAAAACAACAAGTAAAAGCAGTTGACTGGATTCTTTACGATATGGTTGTGTTGTTGTGTACGTTTGTGTATGTGCGGTGTGCATATATATGGAGAGTTTAATAATAGATGACTAAATATAGAGTTGTTGTGTGGGCAGATACGAGACATTATTATTGCTAATGCCAAACTAAGACTTTTTAATGTTCTCCAGAGTGGAAGAATACAAAAGCATATAATAAGTGAAACCGTTTTTTTTCGTTGTGTATTCTGCCTGTTGTGAAGTTGGACAAGTTTTGGGATTTACTTCAAAATGCAAATAAATACCTAACAATTACACCAATTTGTGTGAAAATGCTATTAAATGCTGTTAGAGAAATGATCTTTTATTTTTGTCATGTGTAAAAGTTTCCATATACCATGGCACGTTGCTTCAACTTGGCTCCAAATCTCTGTATTATTTCAACCTCCATTAATTCGTGCAAAGTAGAGAAAATGATAATTGAACCCTGATTTAATGTTGATCTTCCGTCGGAAACACATATATGCATAGTTGTTGTATTTTCAGCTGTACCGAATAAACTATTAAGACAAAATGTTATCTCAGTACTTTCCTTTAATGAAAATGGCGAGGAGAAGAAGAATCCGGTTCTGTTGGCCGTCAAGTAGCTGCAGTAAAGTGGAAAAGAGCGAAGATTCTCAAGTTTTGATTGGGAAGAGAGTTTCATGCCTGCCATCATCAAAGTTCCATTTCAAGTTCTCATTGAGATTAAGACATGTAATACTCACTACACTTTTCCTGTTGACATTGTGTCATCATATTCCCTGTGCAAACAGCCAGCCACTGTTAAATCAACTTGCAGTTTTGCTAAGAGCACGACCGCCCTGGCCTACGTCGTTTCCGACGACTGCATCTCAACAGCAAGCAAATAATGTACAGCAGCAGCAACAACAGCAGCAATCTCCTTCTTCCATTCAACAACAGATTTCTGTACAATCAAGTCATGTTTACCCAACATCTTCGGAGCAATTGCAAAATTTTATTGCATCCAATAACCTCGCACAAGGACCTTTGAGTCAAGGTATTCCAGTTGTGGCAATGGATCCATCACAAAATTCAATTACGATAATGACGCCGACTGGACCAGAGCAGATAATGGCGCCTAGCCCCAGTGGAATGGGTGGAGGTGGGGTGTTTGTTGCTCAACCAATTCACCAAAATGATAATACCGTGATTCACAATAACGGTACAGCAACTAATAACGCGAATAACGTCCAAAGTACAAACGTTAACGGAAATAATAATAATAATACGCCTCCAGGAACGATAGTACAGGTCATGCCAAACCCAGTTACTTTTGATAGTCAGAGTTTAATGGATGGAAGTGTATTTGCTGCTGCCGCTGCTGGAATCCCTCCACTGCCTCAATCCGGATCCTCAAATATTGCATTTCCAGGATTTCCAGGCAATTTTCCCAACGATCAGCTACATATGCAGGCTTCCTATCCTGCAGGGTTTATTGTACATGGAGGTCATACAGGACAAGGGCAGAACATTAACAACCAACCCATTTTGAATTCACAACCGCAAGTGGTGACGAATAATCTTCCACTGCCGCCTCCCATTCCAAAGAATTTAAAAGGCCCTGCCATTATAGCCGTTCCAAAATCGGTAGCTCCATCTTCTACTTACATGGGCGGCCCAGTGGAAACAAACTTACAGCATTTATCGAGCAATCCACCTGCCAGTGGCTCTACACATGGAACTCAACCAATTATAATACATTCTTTTCACCAACTTCCCAACTTGACCCCAGCATTTCCACAAATTTTTCCACCCGTTCAGTCATATCCGCATGAAAGTATGATTTCATTACCAGAAAACGCAATGATCAATAATCTAAATCTGGAATTAAATAAAACAAATGTCGTTCGGCAGCAGCTCCCGTTACAGCCATTGCAGCCGCAGCAAATACACACGCAACAACAAATGGCGTCCTCCCATTTCCTACCTTCCCAACAGGATAGAACGCAACAGCAGTTTTTCATAGAGCACAAACAAGAGCAAAGTCAAAGTCAGCAACAGACGCAACAGCCAGAAAAAATACAACCATCTCAGCCAGAAAAACAATCTTTTGCAGAATTGTCCCGTACTGAGCTCTCGTCCGAAATGGTAGGAAATCCACGGAACCAGAGAAAGAGACATCACAAGCAAAGACAATTTCACCAGCAACTGCAGCAAACGACAAGAAGAGGTCTATTCAGAAGAAAACCAACGAGTCGACCCACACAAATACCACAACCCGCTGAAACTGAAAGTAACCAAAATGAAATTGACAATAACAACAACAAAACACCTTCCATGCTAGACTACTCCCTATCCACAATAATCAACTTGCCGAGTACAACTATAACGGGCTCTTTCGAGTATCCCGATCCACCAACTCCTCCAAACTTTGAAAGTATGAATGCTCTCAAATACCCAAGTCCTTTCGAGGATTCTGCAGAAGTTGCTGCAAAAAGTGAAAGTTTAAGCTCATCATTATCATCAACTTCATCTCGAGAAAGAAAGCGTCTGCGGGACGAGTTACAGGAGCAACTAAAGTCCACTTTACATTTGCATAATTCTCCCTTTAGTAACAATAATGGAGTAACAAGTAAACGAGTTAGTCCTACTTTCAGCAGTACAACCACAACTGCTGGAACTCACGCTCTGGAAGCAAG
This sequence comes from Sinhomidia bicolor, assembly GCA_027743785.1. Classification (NCBI taxonomy): domain Eukaryota; kingdom Metazoa; phylum Arthropoda; class Collembola; order Entomobryomorpha; family Entomobryidae; genus Sinhomidia; species Sinhomidia bicolor. Next base: position 17,143 of record JAHZMT010003781.1, read on the forward strand.
TAGTGTCTATAGACGTCTCACCACTGCCTCGGCATTGCCAGAAACTAGCGAATTTGAACCTATCAGACTTGACATAAGAGAAACAACAACTTTTCCAGCATCATCAACAACAATCAAAAAACGACATCATAGACGAAAAGGAAAATCTACAAAAAGTAGAAAAGATTTCCGGCCTTCACCGCAAATTCACAGTTTCGAAGAGCCCGTTACAGGGATCAAGTCATACATAACGATATTACCTCCAGTCACCACCATCTCGGGTTTGGAAGAAAGTGAAGAGAAAAGTGGAAAGCAGCGTGGAAAAAAGTCGCTTTTTGCAAAATTTGAGGCTAACGAATCCAAGCATCCACCTTATGAGGTGGGATTTAAGCCTGTTAGCCATTATACAACTTTAGCAGTGGGAAATACGAACACAATGCCAGCTGCAACCACAACCTCTGAATCTCTGTATTTTGATTTGATACGAGAAGTTGTTTCAAAAGCTCCAAGTAAATCTTGGAGCAAACCGGACCTCACCGGTGAGAATCAACGGCAGCATAGGCTCTTGGTCACGTCTGCTGACGGTCTCACCATTACCAATCCATTTATAAGCAGCACGAGTAATAATGCAAATTATGGATTTACCACGCTGTCCAGTACATCATCAACTGATCCATTTGTAAAGGCCGGGTGGAAAGTCAAGGATCATGTAACAAATAGTGATGACTCAAGGCGCCAACTAACAACATCCGCTTCGAGTGAGGTTGAGGATTGGCGGTTTCCGGATACAACGCACGGCTCAAAGGACTCATCCAGTGTATATTTTGGAAATGGGAAATTTGGCCCACCAAACTGTGACAAGTTTCACAGATTTGGCTTTTGTCCAATGAATTCTGGATATCCCACGTGAGTGAAGTTTTCTAATGAAAAAAGTTATGATGACGCCTGCAGAAAAGAAGAAAACAAATGATGTTACACACTTTTATGGTTTTTTCAAACATACTACATATTATTTCAGGAATTCGGTATTACATACATTAGTTATTTTGGGAAAAAGAAAAAAAATATCTTCTTATTACTTTTTTTGTACATTACATGGAATCTGATTGGATGGATTTTTTCTCTTCTTCTGCGTCTCTTATGCTCTTTAATTATTTTTAAAATTAATTCCTCCTTTTCTACGTTTTCGTTCTTGTGACAGGGATCAAGTGGAAAAAATTGCTTCTAGATGTTCTGCTCTTTTGTCACACTTGATTGCGCCTTTGCCAAAAGCAGATGTGCGGTATGATGTTATAGTCGCAAAGAATGGGTCTATGCTTAAGGGAAAATCTGCAGCACCGAGTGGCTGGAGTTGGAAAAGTTTTTCTGGGAAGCCTGTATGTGACACAAAAGAAATCAAGGTTGTGCCAGGTTGGGCAAAGAACGAGAGAGGAGAGTGGCTCGTGATTCTACAAGTAAGTTGGCGTTGCCTATATTTTGGAAATTTCATGCTGATTGTCATTAATGAACATTAATTCAAGTTAATTAACACTAATTAAGAGCATGTTTTAATGCGGAACTTAATGTTTTAAAATAATGTGTACATAGAAAATGTACTCGAGATAATATCGAATTATGGTTGTTGGTACTCTCAAGTGTACCGTAAAAATTACATTTGAAGAAATTAGTGAACCGTAAGCTCTTTGTTTGCAGAATAAATTATTAATCACAGGATGTGATGTTATCATAAAGTATTTGTGTAAATGAATCAGTATATACATATTCTTATGTTTTTTAGGTATTTTGTACTATTTGCCTTTCACACTTGACAAAGTTGATTATATCATATAGTACAAAGGTTATTGATATCACAGTAGTTATTATGCAAAAGTAAATGAAAGTACATATAATATGTATGTACAGTGTACATGTATATATACTTTTTTCTTAAAAAATGGACAAACAAATTAACATGAAAAATCTTGCTTGTTTAAAAAAAGTGACCATTGACTGCAGTTGCCTATACTTTTTTTGTAGAAATTAGAGAAACGGTAAATTAAAAGTATAACGAACTCAAAAATTAACCGTTTATGGTAAGAGTTTGATTGTATAGCCATTGCTATTATATAATTTTTTAATTCAAGATATTACTTTGGTTGTGTTAAATTAAAATTACAGATTTACAATGAAACTAGGCATGAGTCAAAAGTGTAAATTGAAATAGATAAAATGCACATTTTCATTATTTTATTAATACTACTGCACGCAGCATTTATTTCAAGAAGGCTTTTATTAGGAAGATTAAAAATTAAAAAAAGAACTATTTCGTAAGATATCAACTTTATAACTAGCCGCGTAAGTACTTGTGAAGATACTGAGCATCCCTATAAAACTTTCGATTTCTACGCTGATAGTACAACAAGTGGCATCAAACAACA
>JAHZMT010003782.1:0-35195 GCA_027743785.1 Sinhomidia bicolor
TTTTCCTCCCCTCTCTCAGTTTCAAGACGAGTAAAGGTGTTGGTTATTCCGCCCATTTTGTTGGCAACTGTCTCGTACTTACGTCAATGAAAGTGAAAGGCAAGGGCTTCCAACATTGCGTAAAATACGAATTCCAGCCAAGAAAGGTAACAGCAAACAAATTTAATTATTATTATTTACAACTAGCTATGCACTTTCTTCTTTATCTACCAAAAAGATCTGCAATCACACCTATTATGTGATCAATATTACTAATCGTATAATATCGTATTGTATTCTTTTTTTTTGCGAACGTTCTAGTGGTATATGATAGCCATCGTGTACATTTACAACCGGTGGACAAAGAACGAAATAAAGTGCTTTGTCAACTGTCAGCTTGCGTCCAGTACTGAAATGGCATGGTTTGTCTCCACTAATGACGTAAGCTACTACTACTACTACTACTATTGTTATCTACAGCAAATCAACCTTTTTTAGCAAAAAATAGTTACACGTAAAGCCGTCTGTAATGCTTGTTGACATTATTGCACCTTGTTATATATTAGTCGAGTAATACTAGCTCACTTCAAAGAACCATTAGTTGCTCTAATAATGGCAAGAACATCACTTGTTACCTTGTTGTAACCTAACGAGAGTGTACCTTTTTACATTAAATGTAAACACCAATTTGTTAAAATAATTAGGAGAAAGCCTACATACATATATATGTCTAAACATAAAATGAAATGTTTTGAAACCAGTAAGCTTGTTAGTGATTTTGAAACGATTTTAAAAAATAAATTCTCATGATATTTTAAGAGCGTAGAATGTTTTTCTTCTTAAAGTTTCAACAACTTTGTCATCTTTCCATTCTTTTCTAATGACGCATGTTTTGTTTACTTATGCTAAAATAGAAAACTGATATTTGCTGTGTGAATATGTGCATGTATACATATATCTGTGCTTATATAAAGGTTTAAAAATTGATGAGAATGTGTGCGTTGTTGTAAATTGTTGCCAGCCATTTGACAAATGCTACATTGGAGCAACTCCCGACCTCGACGAAGAACGTGTCTTTTGTGGACAAATGTCAGCCGTATACCTTTTTGGAGAAGCGTTAACTCCTCACCAAATATGTGCCATGCATCGTCTTGGTCCAGGGTACAAGGTATGTAGATTTCCTTTTTTTTCTTCAAATGCATTTTCTTGCCTATAATGTAATTCCATCATGGTGACATGACAGCACATTTTATTAAGCTGGAGCGGTTTGCTTTCTTCACAGAATCAATTTCGTTTTGAAAACGAGTTTCACATGCAGCTCCCTGAAAACCACCGTCGTGTCCTTTATGATGGTAAACTATCCAGTTCCTTGGTATTTATGTACAATCCCGTAGCTACAGACAGCCAACTGTGTCTTCAATCCGCGCCAAAAGGAAACATTTCCTACTTCGTCCATACACCTCATGCACTTATGTTGCAGGTACTACCAACTTTCTTTTCTTTTTTCCCCCCCAACATTTTCACTCTCACTTTGTACCAAACTTGCCTGGAAACGCCTTCCACACATATTAAACTCCTTCTCTACTACTGCTACAGCAACAAGAAGTGGTGCTCATTCTCCGTTTCTTATTTCTAGGATGTGAAAGCAGTAATCACACATTCCATACACAGTACTCTGAACTCGGTTGGGGGCATTCAAGTACTGTTTCCCTTATTTGCACAACTCGATCTCTCTCATGACACTCCTGTTGACAATAAGAAGGACTCCTCATTATGGTATGTAATATCGTGTAATGTATCAAGGACAAAACCGCACTACCATATTCCACTCTTCTCAGTCGCTGCTCAGTTTCTGTTATTCTTTCCACACCGCATGAGAATGATGATGATGTTGATGATGATGATGGAAAACTGAAACTACTACACGCAAACTAAATATTGACTTTGGAAAACTTTCTTACTTACTTTTACTAACTTGCTACTTGTTTTGTGTTCTTTTTTTCAGTTCAAAGTTACTAGAATTCATCTGCGAATTGGTCGAGTCCTCGCCAACGGTTCAGCAGCATATGATTCAGAACAGAGGCTTTTTAGTTATCAGTTATCTACTTCAAAAAGCGTCCAGAGAGCATTTGACACTTCAAGTGCTCTTGTCTTTCCTCCAACTTACCAAATACCTGGTTACATGCTGTCCAAATGCCAACAGTGAACTTCTTCTCAAACAAGTGAGTGTACACTTTTGCGTCTCTATTTTCTTGACCAAGTTTCAGCAGAAACGTGATTTTTCTCATTTTCTTTCAATTTTAGTGACCTTACCAGAATATAATACTATTCAATTATTAATTATTATTATTTAATTTCCAGCTCCTTGATCACATTCTCTTCAATCCTGCCTTATGGATATACACCCCTGTTACTGTGCAAATGAAACTTTATTCTTACCTGGCCACTGAATTTCTAGCTGACACGCAAATTTATTCGAATGTGAGACGAATTAGTACAGTACTGCAGACCATGCATACTCTCAAGTACTACTACTGGGTTGTGAATCCTAGGGAGAAATCTGGTATTACGCCGAAAGGTCTTGGTAAGTGCTAAATTAGAATTTTTCGAGAGCAATGCCAATAACAATAATGAAACTCGTCCCAAAGTTTATTTTCAAGCTTACCCCATTCAATTCGTTTTAGATGGCCCCCGCCCTTCAGATGCTGACATTATTGCCATTCGAGCTTATATATTGCTCTTCCTCAAACAACTGATATTGATAGGAAATGGTGTCAAAGAGGATGAGCTACAAAGTATTTTAAATTACTTGACCACTGTCAACGAGGTGAGCAGAGTTGTTGGCGCAGATTAAATAGGCAGTTGCAATTCGTGTGTGTCAAGTGATGAGTACAAATTGGTTTCTTCTGCTCTGTTTGATTTTCCAGGATGAAAATCTTCACGATGTTTTGCAAATGCTAATATCCCTAATGTCAGAACACCCCTCTTCACTTGTACCAGCATTCGATGCGAAGAATGGTGTACGAACCGTATTCAAACTTCTCGGAGCTGAGACGCAGTTGATCAGACTACAAGCTTTGAAATTGCTTGGGTTTTTCCTCTGCAGGAGCACTCACAAGTACGCTTTGAGTATATGTCGCTACTGCTACAGCCTATGTGTCTTCATTCTCTATAGCAATGTAGTAGTAGTCTCTTGGGGAAAAGTTTAATGTTGTCAATTAATCTATTTACAGGAGAAAGTATGACGTGATGAGCCCACACAATTTGTACACCCTTTTGGCTGAGCGACTTCTTCTTCATGAAGAATCCCTAAGTCTTCCTACCTACAACGTCCTTTACGAGGTAACAGTTTAATTAAATTTTTTTCTCCTTTTCTTCTTGCCTCTGCGAGTATACTATGGATGTATACGAGACTGTTGTGAACCCTATTTTTTGCAGATTTTGACCGAGCATATTAGTCAACAGATATTGTATTCTAAGCATTCCGAGCCTGAATCAAATTATCGTTTAGAGAATCCAAGTAAGAAAGTTCACTTTTCCATTTAACCAAGACTTTTGTAAAGTCAGCATCATTTAACCAATGTCATATATCCTATTCTTCGTTACAGTGATTTTGAAAGTGGTAGCAACCCTGATACGACAATCAAAGCAAACTGACGCATTGTTGGAAGTGAAAAAGCTATTCTTGTCAGACATGACACTATTGTGCAATCATAATCGTGAAAACCGCAGGACAGTATTACAGATGTCAGTTTGGCAGGTATGATGAAGACAGTAGTAGTGACTTGAAAATTGATGGCTGGATGACTGGAAAGTTCTTTGGTTTTATAATAATTATCTTTTTTTAAATTTTCCTTTATATCGTACACCAGGCTCCGTCCCAAGCTCTGGGGTAACCGTGACTGATGTCACGAACGAAACCTCAATTGCACTTGAGCACGAGGAGCACGCTCCAGGTTGTGAGTTTGCAAAACGCAGCTTAATGGAAGCAGGAAAGCCAGTTGATTCGTCCGCTGATCCTCCAGAATGTGAAGGTATTGTAGACCTAGAATCCCAGGAAGAGGAGGCAGCTACCATATGCGATGGTGAAAATTCTCCAGACAGTACTTCGTCTGGTGTAGACAACCCTGAGGTTTCTGAAAATACGGAACTGTCTGCAGCTTGTGAGATATCCGAGCCACAATCTAATGAAAATACTGAAACAGTTGAAAACGGGTTGTCTAATTCGCCGTCGGCTGATGAGGAGGAGGACGATCAAACCGCCGCTGATACTGATCAGGACGATAAAAGTGTTTGCTCAATTTCTAAAAGACCGGACTTACCTGAAAGTCCTGTAAAGATTGAAGATTTAGAAGCGGAAGACGAGACACCCGTCATTGTCTCCTCACCAGTCAAAAATGGCATTAGTGGCAAGTCAAGTACGGAACCTGAGGATGCACATGAAGACGACGAGTCTAGCCCTTCTAAAAAGATAAATGACATTGGCGTCTCGCCTGAGCACCAAGAAAATAAAGAAAATAATGTGGATAGCCCGCCAAAATTAACGAATGGAACGAATTCACCATCGGAAGCTTCAGATGATGCTAATGATAACATTGAGCTTGAAGTGACGGAGGAGGGAAAGCAAAATTTTGAAGCCACGCAAGAGACTGAAGAAGAGGACACGAAAAGTATTGAAATATCGAGAGTAGCCAGTCCTGAAGTGAAGGAGGAAGTGAGTATCGTTGAAGTATCGGACAACCCAGAAAAGACATTGGAGAAGGACGACGAGTTTCAGGAAGAAAAGGAAACGACGTCATCAGATCACACGACGAATGATATTATTACTGACGGAGATACAGTCATTCACCACGTTGATTCCAGGCACGACGACGGAAGTTCCCTGGTATCCTCCTTGGATAGACGGGAATGGATTCAATCAGAAGCGGATGTAAAGAAAGCCAAATTGTCGCCGCGGTTGGATGCGTCGAGGCAAGAAACAGCGAGTCCCACGGAAAGGAATGAAGATGACGAAAACGACGAGGCAAAAACTGAATTTGAGTGCGAGGAGGGTGACACTGCTATCCGTCCGAGAAGTGCTTCCACTGCAGTGCAGACCCAAACGCATGAAGAAGGTAAAGAAGGAAAGTACAGTTGCTGGGATCTTTTAATATTTTTCAATTTTTCATTTCCTATTCAATTATTATTTACTAATGATTTACAATGAACTTACAGGAAATGGCTCTGGAGAAAGAAGAAAGTCGTCTGGAATGTTTCATCACGGGAGCCGTCATTTGTTCAACCCTGGTCCCTCTCATCCACCATTCAGAATTCCCGAATTTAAGTGGTCGTATATTCATCAAAGATTGTTGTCCGACGTGCTATTTTCGCTAGAAACAGATATACAAGTTTGGCGCAGGTGAAGTCTAGTTTCCAATTTTGTTTTACAATTCATACTCGTGCTTGAATTATTAGCTATTAATTAATGGCTCTTTCCTCAACTTTATTTACAGTCATTCTACAAAGTCTGTACTAGACTTTGTGAATACAGGGGAAAACACAATTTTTGTCGTAAATACCGTTCATTTGATATCGCAATTGGCTGATAATCTAATCATTGCTTGTGGAGGTTTGTTGCCACTTTTGGCTTCAGCAACATCTCCAAATGTAAGCTATTTACTACGACTTGCCGCTTGTGTCATTTGTACGTAATTAAAATGGCCTTATTTAATTATTAATACGGACATCTTCTTGCAGAGTGACTTGGATGTGATTGAACCAACTCAAGGGATGCCGATTGAGGTAGCCGTGTCGTTTCTTCAGCGACTTGTGAATATGGCAGATGTCTTAATATTTGCAAGTTCTCTCAACTTCAACGAGCTGGAGTCAGAGAAGAACATGTCAAATGGTGGAATCCTCCGACAATGCCTCCGCCTTGTCTGTACTAGTGCCGTCCGTAATTGCTTGGAGTGCAAGGAAAGACTTCGACTACAACAGTCAGGAAATTATTATGGTAGCAATGGAGGGACGCTCCCAGCAAAAGTCGCTCATTTACATTCCCTAATACGAGGTGCTCAAGCATCACCAAAGGTAACCAAATTTTCCTATAATGATGTTTGCTATTGCTAGCGATGTTTTATAAGCAACCGCATTTTAATTTCCGTTTTCCATTACTTCAACGTGCTATCTGTCTGTTGCTCATTTCAGAATATAGTAGAAAATCTGGCAACGCAAAACAGCCCAGTCAAAGATCCTGAAAAATTGCTGCAAGACATGGATGTGAACCGCTTACGTGCCGTTATTTATCGTGATATTGTAAGAAAGGATCGCCGTGATTTAACGTGTTGCTCGTTTGTATTTTAGTAAATACTCATATTCGGATTGATTTTGTTTTTTCTTCAGGAGGAGACAAAACAAGCCCAATTTTTAGCTCTGGCCATAGTTTATTTCATTTCTGTACTGATGGTGTCCAAGTATCGTGACATACTAGAACCTCCTCCAACTCCGTCCTCAAGTCCTGTGCCAAATACTAGTGATCCTTCAAGTGCCCAGTATTGTCATGCGCCCACAGCCACCACAGCAAATGGATCCTCCGCAGCTATCCAAGGTACGGTTGCCCCAGCTCATTCATTTAACAACAATTGCCACGCTAGCCGCCGCCTAAAAAAATGATCATGTGTGCTCATTAATTACCTCTTTATTTTAGCCGTAGTTTTGTCAGTTTCAAAAAAAAAACAATTTCTGATCGGTATCATATAGTTTCACAGGTATAACTGAGAATTTGCTTAGTACAGCGCTGAAAATTACAAATCATATTATGTGACTATTGCCAAACATTGCTTTAATTCCATTGATTAGTTTTTTAAAAAGAAAAAAGCCAGTATGAATATGGATACGCTATATGTGACATGATTGTTAGGGAGTGGTGTTGGTCAATCGGGAGGTGTTCAGGACAACAACCATGGTAATGGTCAGCAGCCAATGTTTCCTCAGTGGACGAATCACGTATATCCCCAATTTCTTCCAAATAATTGTCAAAAGTCTCAGCAGTGCAGCTCCTCCTCTTCTTCTTCTTATTTCAAATCTAGAAATATGTATCAAGGTAACCCATAAAACTGACGCTACTACACAGATTGCTAAAGCAAAGAAAAACCGTTGATTGCTGTTACAACGCTGTAAAATAATAACTGCCCAGTTTGTATGCACTGCTGCCCTTTCACAAGTTTTTATATACTGTAGTTCAATCTGCGACAATAATGTTCTTAAATTAGGACAATTTTGCAAAATGCTGCTATTTTACACATCCAACAGTAATACTTAATACTTGTTCAGTTATATTGCTCCGCATATAAATATATATTATTAGTTGTCTGTACTGTCGACTCCGTTGTTAATTAATGCTTTCAGTTTTTTGTACAAATGTATATATATATGCATATATATATATATATATACAGGGCCTTCGCCTAAGATCCAAATCCATTCGTACCTTAATTATTCGATAACTATTAGTCACAAAGAGTTGATTTTACGTTCACCTGAAAGAGAATTTATTGAAAAATCAAAATGCAATTGATTTAAAATTTATAACCCAAACCGCAATCGTACATAAGGCGAGGTTTTCAGTATCGACGAATTTAGCATTGCGCTAGTAGCATTTGGCATTAGGCATCTCAAGACAAAAACCTGGTACCTTGTGATAACGACCATATCATGGTAGAAATAGAATGGGGCGATTTGATGAAATGGCCCCATTCTAAACTCGTAAACTTTGAAAACCTCATCTTTTCTACGCGTACCTGTCCTGTTTATAAATTTCAAGTCAATAACAGTTTGTTTGTTGAACGATTCTCTCTCATGTGAACGTAAAGTCAACTCTATATGACAAATAGTTTTCGAATAATTAAAGCATGAATGGATTCGGTTCTTAGGCAAAGACCCTGTATATATAAAAAATAATAATGATAACGACTGAATGTATGAGATGAAGACGCAATAATAGAATTGCAATTTTTAGCTTATAATATTTTTTTAGAGTTCAATTGACATTGACACCATATACAATCTATTTTAATTAATATAACACGCTGAGCTGCTGCTGGCTGAAAGCTATGAATGTGACATATAAATATACTGTACAAAGCATTGTTTTAAAAATGTATAACTTATTTTTTAAAACTTAAATATCACGTACTTACGTACTGCAGCTGAATTTTTGCTAAAAATGTACACAAATTTTTGTTTTTTGGAAATTTTAGCCAAATGACAAAGTTTTTTAATAAGTTTGTTGAGCATTAAATTAGCTACCACATTGAAATGTTGAAATATTTATTTAAAATAATTTTTTGTAATGTAAAAACTGTACACAGGACCTGTAGAAGAAGGGGACTCTATTCGAGCAGAGGAACAGTGTGAAAATAATGGACAAGCTCAAGTGCTTCACTCCTCAGCACACGCTAGAGAAGAAGGAGAATCCACTGAAGAAGTCAGTATTAGCGGATCGTCAGTTAAGGTAATGTACTTGTTTTCCGTTTTTCTCTTCTGTGTACTTTTAACTTTATATTAGGAAAGAGATGGAAAACTTTAATAATCAATACGTGGCGTGTTTACTTAGTAACAAACAACTCATTTTCTACTACTAGCTGCATAATAAACTATTTATAGCGCAAATACACTAGTAATAATTACATAGAGTCGAAAGAAGAAACAAGTGAAACTTGAACAGAGTGCAAGTTGAAATTATTAGGTTGGTTTTCATAAGCTGGTAATTATGATTAACTCATGCTGTTTGTCCTCCTTGCTAACCCCTTCTTTTAGGTTGAAACAAAAGACGGTATTACTCTTGCTACAGATGATACCACCAAGTCACCCAACATTACATTGAAGGTAGATTATATTTGTATATTGCTTGTATGTATTAATATGTAGTTTAGAACTTTAGTAACCGTTAAAGGCTGGTCGTGTTATTAAATTCCGATTGATTATTATTAAAAACCACTTATTAATTTGACTTGTCCTAGTTTACGTACATTTATATTTTAGCGTATTTGTTTAAGCCTTTGTATTATTTATGCTATACTACTACACTGCTACCTGAGTTGGTGGTTTATTATTAATTTTTGCAACGATTTTCGTCTCAACTAGCATGAAAAACAAGTACAATTTTTTGTGAACATTTATATTTTTCGTACAAAATTAAAGGTTAAGTTTTAAAAAATGCGTATGTCTAAACGTTATTATAATTTACACAAAACAGAGTGATGATCCAATGAGTGATGTGTCATCTCAAAAGTCTGTTGGAGAGGACTCCAATCAAATTTTTACCGGCAGCGAAGCAAATGATGAGAAAAAGGGCGAAGACAGTTGGACTGACGTCAGTTTAAATGATGATAGTGACACTATCACTAAAGCAGCTAAAGTGGACGACAAAGGTGACATGATATGTAAATGCCTTGCAATATTAAATGTTAAAAACATATATACAAAACTTAGTAAACTTGTCATTTAATAATTAATGCCATCTGTAATATTTGATGTATAGACGGACTTGACAGAGGAGAAAAACCTCAAGGTCAAATAAGTGTGGTGAGTGGTAGTCCTATGCACAACAGTGCGTCTACGAATGCCCCCACTGTTGTGCCAAGAACAGAGGAACTTCATATAAAGCCACTAATGTCAACGGAAGGATTTCCTATTCCTACTCCCGCCCGTGAATCCAATCTTACACAGAAGCTGGAAGCAGCTCTTGGATCCGTGTGCCCATTGCTTAGAGAAATCATGGTCGATTTTGCACCCTTCCTATCTAAAACTTTGCTGGGATCTCATGGCCAGGAGCTGCTGTCTGAGGGAAAAGGTAATATGGTGCTTTGGAAAAAAAGCTTTGACTCACAAGTCAGTCACAAGTTGTCAGTTTTGTGTACTGCATGGAAACTTGATAACAGCACAGTAATCCACTTTTCAACAGGTTTAACGACGTTCAAACATAGCACATCCGTTGTAGAGCTGGTAATGCTGCTTTGCTCTCAAGAGTGGCAGAATTCTCTGCAAAAGCATGCTGGACTGGCTTTTATTGAACTGATAAATGAAGGCCGACTCCTGTCACATGCCATGAAAGATCACATTGTTCGAGTGGCAAATGAAGCTGAATTCATTTTGAATCGGATGAGAGCTGACGATGTTCTTAAGCATGCTGAATTTGAGGTAAAAATAGATGCTTCAGTTTGACAATTCAGTGTTGATTGCCGTCACGTATGTTAATAAAACATGAATGCTTAACGAAATTGGGGTATTCTGCAGCAAACGTTATGCGCTCAGACGTTAATGGAAAGGAAGGAAGAAGAAAAGATGTGTGATCATCTGATAACGGCAGCAAGACGAAGAGACAATGTCATAGCAGCTAAAATATTGGAAAAAACCATCAACATCATTTCTAATAAACATGGAGCGTGGGGCCACGACCAAAACAAGTTAGTATAATATCATGTTTTTTTCTCTCATGAAAGATTGGCGTACACAAAGCATAGAACAACTATTAACTACATGCACAAGCATCATGTAAACAAAGACAAAGTCTAGAGCTCGACATTGATCACCCCGTGTTGTTGTAAATTTACCCTAGGGATATTGTTGAGTTTTGGAAGCTTGATGCTTGGGAAGATGATGCTAGACGGCGCAAGCGGTTTGTTCATAATCCGTACGGCTCAAGTCACCCGGAAGCAACACTCAAAGCAGCTTTAGAGCATGGCTTACCAGAGGATGCCATATTACAGGTTAGTACAACATGCCATGGCTAAAAAGATTATTCTAAAAAAATACATCTCAGAGAGTAAGCAGTAAACACGACAGGTGAAAAGAACAGCAAGGGTAAGTTTGTGTTATAATCCCTCTCTGCTTTGTAATCCGATCAGGCCAAAGAAGAATTTCATACACATCTAGCGGCTAGTCGATCACAGCAACCTGTTCAATCAAATGATCTCATGGATGACAATGAGCTGATGAGTGACGATCGCGAACTTGATTTGGATTTAGTAGGTAGGTGCTCGTAATTTTTTGTGCAAGGCGCTGTTGTGAGATGCTAAATGATATAAAAAAATGTTTAAATGATTATGAAAAAATTGTGTACATTTCTCCTACACGTCCATGAAAATATTTTTTAAATGATTGTTTTCCAGGGCCAGTAAATATTAGTACCAAAGCTAAACTAATTTCTCCTGGAGTCGTTGCACCAGGAATTGTCTCCATCACATCAAATGAACTCTACTTTGAAGTTGACGAGGATGATGTAGAGTTTTCCAAAGTTGATCCAGAGGTAAGCACAAGCATTACGCCAGACGGCATTTTTTTCTGCTTTGCTTTCGCTGCTTTACTTTAGAGTCTAGAGCATTTGTAACATGGCGTATATCGCCAGTTCTTTTCCATTCTAACATACAAATTGCATATAACGCTGATTTGCTTTTAGCGTTTGCTCTGACACAGCAGCTTTGCATTTGTTGTCATTTTTTGATATTCACTGCACGCATCGATACTCATCATCATGATGTTAGGTAAATACGTAAAGCATAACAATGACTTCTCAAATATCTCTCCAGATCCAAAACTATCAATCAACAAAGCAGTATGTTTATTCTATGCGACGTTGATTGAGAATATTTTAATGAATGAATTTCGCTGAATCAACATTCATTCAAAGACGATCGACAAAGCCAAAAAAATCCGTTAGGGTGGATTTGTACTCTGTACATACGCTAATGGAATATTTTAATATGCATAAAATATTCTTTGAAGTAGATCAAGTTCATTCATTCCTCTTCATTGATGGATACAAGTACATGTAGAATAGTGCATGTTTTAATCACTGTACTCTATCAGCAATTTAATGACGATGATGATGGCACAGAAAAAAATGCTGATTAGATAGCATTGGCTATTGACTAATCGTAGGTAAATTACCTAAAAAATCCATGTAACTTGACGTTGTTCTGTTGTGCATTCCTTTCTAGAAAAAACTATTTCCCAGAGAAAAAATGATAATCTACCAACATGCATGCATACCTAGTCATCATTGTTGTGGAGATCTTTAGGGGAAGATTTTAACAGCAATTAAAAAATTCATTCATTAAAAAACACAAGACCTTTCTTCATTCATTCCTGGATACTAGTATAAGGTCGATTACATCACATTGTTAAGTGAATGTGTTAATGCATTCTTCTGGGTTTAAATACCTTTTGCTCATCATCAGTTCATAATAATAATAATAGTAAAGAGGAAAAAAATATTTTTCTGTCTAAGCAGATACGTCAGCATTTTGAACCGGGGTCCATTGTTGTTATTTATCTGCTTGGAGGTGGGCTTCACGTCAAATAGAGCTGGCATATTTGATGGATGGCCGCAAATTACCAAAGGGACAGTAAAAGCATCACACACACGTATACTTTATCTTCTTGTGAGCACAGCACAACAACAACAATGTTGCTGCTTTCTAGTTGATGATATACCTGCTTGCCTGCCTGCCTATTTTTCTTTGCCGTGCTGTCTCTCTCGTTTCCACTGTAGCATAATAATAAGTGGTTTATGGAAAAGCGTGCTTCGCTCAACGTTTAATTTTGACGCTGATCATTATCCGCTGCGCTGGTACCATACCAGTTCAGTGAATCTTTGAAGAACAGGGCTTCTTTTAATGAAACGAAAATTTGTATAGAAGTACATTAGTGTATAAATAGAAGGCATGTCTACTAGAAAGCGATTATGAAGAAAGATAAGCGTATTTTAAACAGTGGATATTATTATACAAAATAATAATAATGATAATAATATTATGTGGGTTCTTTTAAAATCCCCATTGTCAACTTGAAATCAGCGAACAGCACTTACAATTAATTTGAGGCGGCGGCATTAATGCTGCCAATGCGAAAAGGGAAGTACAGGGTAAACTACTTATATGCATTATTGTTAAATTATCTTCCCTTTTGTCTTGACTCATCATTATAGATCGGCAGCAAGCAAGCAAAAGTTATCATGTGGAGGAGATAAAAGATTTACCAATTTTATTTTTACGCATTGCAACGCAGTGACATTATAAGGTAGACGAAAAGATGGAGCCATTTTTTTGACATCAACTTTCAGAAATGGGCCATTTCAGTTGTTGTAATACAAATTGAAGTACATTTTGGTTGGACTGGTGATACTCTGTGATGGAGACTCGATGACGACGTCACTCTGTGTTTGTCTGACGACTGTTGGTATGGGGCCAAAAAAAATCCCATCCCTTGAAATTACAGTTCAATCGTACGAAAGCATGCTTGCTTAGTTCTGTCTGCTGCACTGTTTGTTGCCCATCTTTTTTTGATAATATTAATCGTAAGAGGTCTAGTTGCAGTTGACGTCTCGATATTGGACAAGATTGTTGGAAAGAGATATGTCCACGTTACTTTTATTCTCGTATAATCGACAACTCGTCATCATCAATGTGTTTACGTTAAAGTAATGCCTATACTTTCTACCAAACCATAATTCTCAAATGAACAAAAAAATTGTTCCAACTTGTTGTCGCATAACTCATCGCAAGCATTTTTCTTTTCTGCTACCAACCAGCAAACAGCAACAATAAAAAAAATTGCTTGTCTCTCTATACTTTTCACTTGAGTTAACTTGCTGCTCGCTCTGCAAGTGAGTCAAGTCGAGTGGAGGAGCGCAGTGGGTAACCTTTTTTTTACTTTTAAAAGAAATGAGCCATCTCATCAGTGTCCAGCTGTATATTGACAATTCTGTCAAAAAACCTGTAGGGTCTCAAAATTATTGGGCAGCTACACCATATCACATCAACAATGCAATTGTCAAAATTCCACACACAAACTAAAGAAAAAACGTTTTTATTAACAAGCACTCCCGTTTTCACAAAAAAATGCATAAATAAAAAAATGACTTTTTTCCTTTGAGCTTCCTTTCGCATCACTTGATCAACACTGTCGTTGTTATTATCATGCTATCAGAAAAAAAATGTTGCTGCTTGTTTGTATTATTGAAGCATTATATATGTTTTATGTACTTGTAGCAATCAACCCACTACGAATTTCTACTAATTATCTCCTTCTTCCATTCCAGGCATTGAAAATATTTTTAATGATTTTATGCATTACATAATCTTACCAAATTACTAGGCAAGTTAACCTGTAATATTGGAATATGATGTCTAAATTCAGTTGATACACTATCTGTATTTCTAATTAGTCGCTGCTTTTTTTTATCAAGGCCAGACTGTTTGAAGAGAAAGAAAAAAAACTCTTGTAAACTTCATCCAACGATATATAGAAAAGTTTGTATGTACACATAATATACAGTTTTTATTGTGTACGATTTGTTGATGAATACATTTTATCCTGCAGCTATACGACAAGTGTAATATAGAAAAAAAATATTATCCTGGCAAAAAAAGTAGGTTCGGTTGGATTAATTGTTAGTTGAATGAGCAGGTTGTTCTTACTGTGAGTTCTGCTAATTGCGCCAAGCGTAAAAAAATTGAAAGACAGGGTTGTCGACAGTTGCCTTTTCGCTCTCTCTCCTTAAACAAAAAAAATATATATAGAAAGATGCAGAAGCAGTTTGTTGGTTTTTTAAGAGTATATATGTATTTTAGTTGAAGTTTTGGTATGTTTGTTTTAGTTTGTAGTAGTTTGTTTGGTATGTGTGTTTTAAGGGAGCAAGATATAAAGTAGAGAACCAGATCCAGTCAAGATGCTGATCCAGCTTAACCGATGAAATTTGTGTGTGTGTAGTAAACTGGATGCCTACCTTACTCACTTTATTTTATAGAAACGAAAAAATCTTTTTAAAAAAAGAGGTTTTCTATGGAGAAGAAGCATGAGGTTTTTTCTATCTTGTTTGTTTGTGGGAATCATTATTGCATGTACCTACTATTAGCAACTTTTGTCCGTGTGGCGGTAGTCAGTACTGACTTGTTCTTATTCTTCTTGTATACCACGTATCTGATCCACATTTACATTTTGCCATATAAATTATCACGATTTCCATGCGAGAAGGCCAATTAATCTTGCAAACAATAAATTAATATTTCTAATCTACAATCCTATCTTCATTATTTGTTTCTTCAGTTCAGATTATGCGATACGTCTGCGTTTTCAACGAGTGTCCCTGTTTCTTCAATTTTTGCTTGAAAAAATAAATAAATAAAAAGAAATCGTGTCAGCTTGTAAGTTGAATCATTCTCAGTACTCTGTTAGGTAGCAGTTGTTATTATTACCTATTATTATTATTATTATTATTGCCGCTGCTGAAAAATTTAACTTGTACCATTATAGGATCAATGCAGAAGCGCTTTTTGTTCAAGTTTTAAGAGATTATCAACTAAAAGATGAGTGCCCTGTTAGATATTTTGTTTTTTTACTTGAGTGAATCAATCCGCAATCGATATTTATTTATTTGCTGACCATCTTTTTTATTGCTAATGTCACTTTATCGAGAGTATTATTAAAGCAAAAGAATGACAGGCATAACATGAAGGAATCTTGGTGTAATTTACAATCGTGATCTTCACTCACATTTCAATAAGCTAAATGTCAATTTTGTAAATAAGCAACCTTTTAAAACGCTCTATTTTACTGCTGAAACAAATGCAGCGGTATTATGGAAAGTTGAACAAGTATATTTTGCAGTTGATGGGAAAAACGTACATAAATAAATTTACGGTAATAAAAGTAGTACATGCAATATCCGGGTTGCAACTGGCATCACAAAACTTTCATTTTCCTTTTTAGGTGGTTTATGCTCACATTTAAATGCTAACATTATCATCATACCTATTATATATATGTAGGTACACGGTACACATATAAATATACTTATACACCAGGAATGTTGGTGGAAATGAAAATAGTTCTACAAATTGAATTTTTATATATTTTTCACATTATTTATATTCAATTATTAAATTTTTAGCATGGCAGTGTGGATGTGGGGTTAGGTACATAATAAAATGAAAGGGAAATACACACACATTTCCAATCCAAAGTCATGGTGATGTGATCTACGTGAATGATCGACCACCCGAGATGATTAAGAATGTGGCGTTACGGGTTGATCTCATTTATCTTTTCCTAGGACTGCTGACTGCTTTCTACTGAGAGCTCCTGGCTCGCCTCTTCTCTTTGCTCTTTTATTTGCCTCCAACCAATTCTTTTTATACACATATTTTTTTTATACCTGGCCTGGTACAACCTTAAAATGTTCTACTTGTTGGCTTCTAGTTGAACAAGAAACCTGTACGTACGTACACACAGAGATTCCAAATGTATAATAATAATAATAATAAATACATTTCTATAATAGTTCTCTAGGTAATATACTGCTCTTGTTCACTTCATCATGGCATGTCGTGTAGTAGTAGTCTCCATTCCATTCCCCCGTGATAAATACCTGTGCAGTAGTCATATTTACTCATTTTCTTTGTAAATTCGTCAAGCAAAGTGTGTGTGTGCATGAGCTCGTTCCTATGATATCATGTTTGTTGTTGTGATTGTTAAAGTCGCCTAGACTTTTTTTCAACCGTGGGACGTCCACCAATAAATTTAGTTCCACTTGCGCTTTTTTATCCATTTCATTCCAAGCGAACGTGCATGTGTGTGCGTGTATTTTTATCGGTGTTTAAAAAACTCTATTATAGGAGTAGAGCATTGTTTACTTTAGAGCAGAGCAGCATTAGGCAGACCTGCTACCATTGCATTGCATTCAATTGTCTCTTTTCGTTTATCTCTCTCCTTCTTTACTCTATGGAAAAGTAAACATTAAAAAAAATCTTTCTTGTACCTATTCCTTATTGTCAGCAGCAGCAGCAGCTTTTCAATCGTAATTCAATTTTTCTTTCAAATGTGATCACTGATCACCAGACTTCTGCTGACAGACGATTGCGTTTGCATTTTAGAGCAGAGAGTACTACCGCTGTGCTTGGGTCGACTTCACATTACATAATATGGCATGCTCCAGTCATAACACGATAAATCCTACGATGAGTATACTTATTTGCCTACATGTAAAAAAATAATAAAAATCAATGAAGTCAAAGTCATTGTTGAACTATTTACGTCTGGTTTCATCCAGTCAACGAAAGACGCCCAAGTGTTAAACTGAATGATTTAGCAACAACCACGAGCATGGCTAGTCTTGTTAAGCGAATGGAAAATAGGGAAAGTACACTTTTTTACATGACACGTAAAAGACGACAACATGAGGTGATGATGATGATGATGATCATAATAATAGTAACAATACGCAACTTTGACATGTCTCTTGCCATTTCATTTATTTTTTAGTATACCGTTTTTTTACACTTATTGCATTTCATTATTTGTTAGAAAAAGTAACACGGAACCACATTATAAAAATCCTTTATCAAAATCACCACCTCTCCTTCTATTTCTCGTTCTTGTATAAGCGCTTGTTCTTCTTTTATTTGGCGATTAAAAGTACACAAAACTTTTAGCTAGAGAAGCATGCTCACTCGCAAGCATCATCATCATCAGCCTTATGGATTTTATTAAGAAGAAAAAAAATACACGATATTTATCTGTGTTTTTCTAAGTGTTTATGTGAAGCTTACTCCTTTGTTCTTATACTATCAGTGTAACAACATTGCATAAAGAACGAGATCGAGAGAGAGAGGATCCTTTTTCGTTCCTTGTTTTCTTGGTACAATCTCATAATGTGCCCAGTTGGACGTATGTAACAATCTATCTTTGCCTCATCAACCATGGTCATTACTTAATCATGCATGTGTCAGATGAATACAGCTACTCAACCATGTGTGGGTGGTCGTTCCATCATCAACCAGAAAAGAGATGTGTACGTACCTTATATGATGACGACGATGTACAATAAAATATTATTATGATACCTCTCAACTTACACTATCTGTTTTTTCCCTCAACTCTTTTCCGTCCTTTCGCTATAAAGCGATTGTATAATACACATAAATACATAAATTATATGGATCTATACTCTACTCCTCTTTTAAATCAAATGCGCTCTTAAGCTACTTTAGCAAGTTATATTGTTGTAGGTGCTTTTCCCTTTTAACAATGAATCAACCACCGTGAGGATGATGCAAAGTGTGTACACAGCAACCCGCATTTAATTTACTACTAACAATCCGCCTTTGAATAAGATGAGTCAGTTAAATAACCTGTCTTCTCTTGCTTTTATTGTTATTATATATTTTTTATTTGCTCTTTCACTTTTCACTCATCATATCATTATCCCTTCTGCCAACCAGCTAACTAGAAACTTATAAAAGTTTTGCTGTTGATTCTATTACAGTATGTGCATGTAAACAAATGACTACATCAACTCATAGCTCTTTACTTTTCTCTTTTTCTTTAATATATTATTATTATTGTTTGTGAATGATTTGGATATAAATGGAACACGACTTATCGTTCACTTTGCCAGTGAGAAGTTGTAAATTACTATTATTAAGTGAGCACTTTGTTTTTTTAATAAATAAATAAATCGGCAGCCTATTTGTTAGTTTTGTTTCTTGGCAACTTTTTTTTCTCAGGTTTATGTTTTTCTAAAGCCATTTCCACCCTAATAGGTCAATGATAATTATGATTTGTTTGTATTCCAAGGAAAACCTACGTGCATGCATAATGTAACTTGGGTGAGTGTTTTAAACACTTGAGGATTATACTGGGGCAATAAACAAAATCCACCAAAAATGCAGTTTTGTGATTATGTAAAAAGTTGTGCATAACATGTCCATTCTTGGTGGCAACAGCATTTTTGCCTGTTTTTTAAAATTTATAATATGATGACGAGCTTCCTCGATTATGGTAGTAGTAGTAGTAGTAGTGTTTAATAAATGATGGCACCCAAAAGGATTTTATTTTGAGAGAGAAAAAACAGTGAGGTAACATGGATTACTTTTTTTGCCTTTCCAGACATTAAGGAGTATCAAACAAGGAATTAAAGTGATTTAAAGCAGTGTCGTGTGTGTTTGAGATTTTGTAAGGCGGATCGTGTTCCACGTTCCACACAGTCCGGTTTTTTCCTAGCCAAGTCTCTAGTTAGTCTCGTTGTCTGTTTACTTTTTTAATTCCTCTTGTTTGTTTTTTTTTCATTTTGGTCAGTAGTGGTCAAAAGAGCAAAGGATTTGAGTAGGTATTACGCATACAGGTATGTAGCTTATACAACACTACACACACTGGTCTTGTGTGCTTAAGTTTGTTGATGATGTAAAAAAATCAAACAGGTACGTTATTAATATTATTATCTTGTTGTCCACTAAATAAACTTTGCGTTTTCCTCCTCTTGTTGTTGCTGTTGTACATATACGCTGAAAAGATGAATGCGTACTCGTGTCTTGTGTGCTGATAAACATTTATTGAGGTTGATCTGTAAAGTACTTTTTTAAACTTTATTTTCTATACCATTTATTTACAGTTTATTTCCTTTTTTCCAGTAAAGTAGCATATAAAGGAGAGAAAAGTCGGAAACAATACAGCAATACTGTAAGTTATGCAGGTACATAGGTCCCTCTCTAAATAAAAGGTAGTAGTGTAATGCGAATAGCAAACAGTAATCCTACCAGGTATAGTAGTGGCAACGCGTTTACTCTTGACTGTTTCAAAAAAGGACGGGTAACTATAGAGTTGCACAGTTTATATTATGTATTTATTTACCTAAAAGTATATAATCTGTGTATAATATACGTCGCCTTGCTATCATATTTAAATCAAACAACGTGAGTGAGCTTAGCTTCACAGAATGTTTTTTTTCTCTTTCTCTGCCTGCTTGACTGCCCAATGAATAATCATCTTGATAGCCATGCCAATATTTTACAAGAATGACAGGTAATGACGCCACAGCTCTGCTAACCCCTTCTCTTCTGTATTCCTGACTTGTTGGTCTCGCGAGGAAAAGAAGGAAGACACAGAAAGGTCTCACTCTTTCAGATCACCAAGAGATACATAATATACTTCCCTTTGGTGGTCAGTCATCGTGGTGGTGTTGTTGTAGCTTTTTTTCACATTTCGAATGCACACGAATTTTTCATTCATCCACAATCAAAAAACACACAGAAACACACACACGCATTATTATTAGACATTATTTTAACTACTCTGTCTCTCTATTTATTTACTTACCTTAAAAGTGTATATTCCAGCAGCAGCTTCGGTCAGCAGACACATTGCATACATTTGTTGATGTTGTCGGCAAAAGATCTCACAGTGAAAAAAGCGGACAATCTCGACAAAAGTTTTACAATAAATATATGCATAATATTTCATTATCTATTGAAACAGTGATTTTGATAATGCCTTCTTCGTCCTCTTCCACGTTTCCTTTTGCATGCCCAGTTTTACTCGTTTTCACTTGTCACAAAAATGTAAGTAGCTTTGGGCTGCTATCCATCGTATTAATCAATAAGACAAATGGACGGCTGGAGAGGAAGATTTCGAGAGGAAAGAGGTGGAATTTAAAGCATCTGTCAGTTTCTCAGTGTTAGAGAAGCACCTTCGGCATGCATTTATTAGTACCACACGCATCTCTTCTACCTCTCTCTCTCTCTCTCTGCATAATGTTGTTATGGAGCTATATAGACGACGGCTTGTTGCTTTGCCATAATATATAATAATAATAATAATATATTCTCTCTAAAAATTATTATTATTATTATTGTACTTTGAGGAATTTATGAGAAACAGACAAAAAGGCAAGGAAAACACACAGATTTTTAAAAAAACATTCATAAATAATTTATATCCCTTACAGGTTCCTCATTTATATTACTGTCAAAGTGAAAGATGATAAAAATACATATATTTTTTGCAATATCAAGGGCATGTTGATTTGTAGCTGTAATTAATATGAGTTGCTGTGGCAGATTCTGGATTTTTAAAGAAAAATGCAAAAAACAATGAATGTTTTGTGGGGGTATGAAAAGTTGGGAAGTGTTTATTTTAAATGATGCACTTATTTACAGCCATTAAGCATAAATCACTTGCTCTCTGCGTTCTGTACAAGCGTAAACGTTTGATAGAAAAGGGGTGGGGTGGTGAGAAGGAGATGGAGGGTTGGTTGGTTTCCTGCATTGTTTTATAATTCAACAAGAGAGACGAAGAGGAAAATCCAAGTGATGTGAAGTTGATGAGCGCGTATTACCATGATAATATTTTTTAATATCTGTAATGAAAATTATAGGCCGGTTCAAATTGTAAAAGTAAAACTGATCATTATTATGGTAACAGTCAGTGCATGATGTGGTGGTGGTGGTTGCTTTTGGATGTGTTCCCATGTGATGCTCATAATGCTAATGATTTTTTTATGTGCTCGTGGTTTATGGCGGTTCTCAAAGTGAAAATAGGGAAATACCTATGCACAGTCAATAATTTTTTATTGATAAAAAGGAGCAGTAATGAATCTAGGTGGTCAGCGTATCATCATCATGCTTTATGGTTTTCATGCTTGTGATATATGACCTCAATATAAAAAAAGCCTCACGGACAAGGAAAACTTTCTTGATGAACTCTCCGTATTATACAAAGTTCCATGATTATTCCGTTTACCATATGTAATTATGCATTTACACCGAAAATTTTACTACAAAATTTTATTGTGTAAAAAATAATAAAGACTTACAACAACTACACAAGTTGAGCTTTTACAAATCAGTCTAATTAAACAAATTAGTTAGTTTAGTGTTGATACTAGAGATAATCATCATTTCATAAAATTAATTATTTTATGTTTTAAAAGTAAATAAACAAAATGCTGCTAAACAGCGCTGAATTTAGATTTAAAAAAATACATAACATATTATTAAAACCTTCCGTCAAGCCAACAATGATAAATGTTGGTCACTTTTCATTGTCCGTAAAAACAAAAACATTTTTTTTTGCTTTCAAGTTAAATTGGGAAGCTCATTATGTCTGTCAATCTGTCATCAACAGTTTGTGCAGACGGATACCTCATGTTATTGATATATTTATGTAAACGAAGATTTTAACAATTTTTTTTGAAGAAAAAATAGATTTTCGTAAATAAAGGAAAATCTTTACCTGATGTTTGTTGAGTAAAAATAACATCAGTCATCATGAGACTCATACATGATGTGGACTTTTCGATGGTTTATTTCCTCATTTTTTTCTTGCCTATCATAAAACCTTTCCATCATCATCATTTAAAGGGCTTTTGTAGGTATTCTTGTTGCTGTTAATTATAAATAAGATATTGTAAGCTTTTCCCAGACGTTGGGTTTTTTTCTTTTTTTTTTAAAAAAAGGAACCAAAGAAGAAATTTATTTTGTTAATGAAGTAGATATCCGTCATAATATAAATGTGCACGGGAAAAGTTACAAATGACCGGCACCATTTACATGGAAAGACCCTTGAATTTAGACATATTACAAAATGTTTTTGACCTGACCTACAGAATTCCTACAAATATTCAAAATCCTGTTGTCATTGTCTATTTACTTAAACTTTGCGTAAGCCCACAGATAGCAGCAAGATCAATGGCACAATTACATACCATTATTAAAATTCAAAAAATTGTTATATAAAAATGTATATAAAAATGACAACTGTCCGTTTTTGTTGAATACATTGTATCATTCAAAAGGCACATGCGCCTTGTACTTTCAAGTTTATATTTTTCCCCTTCTCATTGTCAGTTTACGACTGTAATAATTTGTAATTTTAGAAGTTGCTGTTTGTAGTTAAAAATGAATAATGAGAATTTTATGTGATCATATTTATGTAGAGGGAGGACACATTTTCATTGTAAAAAAAGTGTTTCACCACCACTACCACCACCACACAAGGTTTTGTGCAAGCACCAATAATAAAGCAGTAGTTAGTTGTTCGTAAAAGTGAAGTAAAGTCTGTGTGTGTTTTTTTTGTATTGTTGCATTGAGCATCAAAAGTGGTTGCTGTTGTTGTTGTGTTTGTTGCCGATAATACCGTGCATGTGTGCATGCATGGTGGCTCGCTCGTCATCAAGCTTGTTGACAAGGATAATGGATAATTTCCCATTACCACTAATCCGCAACAAAGGCTTGAGGCCCTCTCCTTCTTTCTTTCATTTCATTCATGACATGGTTAATGAGCCGATTTGGCATGCCACCACCACCACCACCATCCTTACCTCGCTCATCATCGTGCATGTTTAAAAGGCAGGCACACTCACTTTTGAGGCAGTCACAAGACACAAAAGTGTATACACGCATTACATCAGATGAATTGTTTGTGTGTGTGTGTGTGGGTAAGTGCGTGTAAGCAGTAAACTGTTTAACCATGGCCACGTAATATTTAAGACAGTTTGAAAAGTTATTACCTACTTGCTCTTTCACTCGCTACACAACTACTTGACTTGTCGTAAACCTTCTTTTTTAACTGAGCGTGGTGGTGGTGGAGAAGGCATTGTATTGTTGGTTTTTTCCACTTATTTAATCATTCCTATTCTTGCTATGACGACCAGCTTTATTATTATTATTATTAACTGTGGTACATACTAATTGCTGCTAAACAGAGTGAAGCCATTGTTTTTTAAACAAAATTTCTCAACAGACGCACCAAAATTTTTAATTACTTTTGTGGTAATGTATGACAGAAGGAAATTAATGCGGTAGCTGAGTCTTGATGACTTTAAAATGAGCTAAGTAGCAAAGCTCGATTGTTACTTACACTTTTGTCAAATTTTTTAATTGTAATATTTAATTACTCCACTTTGCTACATATTTAAAATGTATAATTACCAAGTGAAGTTTTTCTATGATATAAAAAAATCATCATTTAGAAATTGGCCATGTAAAACGCATTATTCAAGTATATCAACGTAATTGTATTTTTTTAAAGTCTCGTCTTACCTGGTGGACTTGGACATACACAGTATTAAATTACTTTTTCAGGATGTAAGTATAGAAGTATTACTATATGTGACCGTTCATTGTGTTAGTAGCCATTCTGAACTTGACTACTGCTCTATAACAAATAACAAATGAAGTAAACGAGCTGGGCGGATGTATCATTTGTTGTTTTGATGTACGCATATCATCCCTGATTTGGCCAGTTGCCGCTTCAATGTACTTGCTGCAACTGATATGACGGGTTTTGGTGAAATGTTTGTCTTTTGGAAAAAGCCTTTTTGCCGTCACCCTGCTTCCTATTTTCTGTAACTGTGTGTGTGACAGAAAAGGAAATGCAGACGGTGGCTCAACACTCTTATCATATGGGTTTGACACTGTCTCGTAATTATAATAATAAAGATTAGCGGCATAAAATGTACAAACAGTTAGCTACATACAACGAGCTACTACTCTAACTACTATGCCTACACTTGTACTCTTTTCACTTATCTTGTGTTTCCAAATGAAATAAATTACCACATAATGTCGTTTGCTATGTTTGTAGATCTAAAAAGGTGTGGTCAATTAACAAACGCAAACTGGACATGTGTCGTTTTTGCAGTGCAGTTTTTCTTTCTATTACTAAAATTATTATTATTATTATTATCTTGCGTCTATTTTTCTTACGGCTTTTTTAAATTTTCCTTTCCACAACTTGTGTCTCCACATTATACCTCTAACATTTTAAAAACTTCCAGTAACAATCAAAACCGGCGAAATTTTTACAGTCAGATGACAGAAATCACTTGCTTTTTCCAGGCAGAGTCGCACACTCTGAATTTAAATCACGCTCAAAAATACCATTCCATTTAAGGATCTTAGCGATGCTGGCCATGATAATATTTTTCTGACAAGCTACTTATATTCCATGCCAAACGAAGAAAGGCGCTTATTTTGGGACGTGACATTGCGACATGATTATTTTATTGACTATTGTCAACGTCATTTAAGTATTCAACAAGTTTCTCTCTCTTTCTTCCACGCACAGAGAGCTGCACTTAATGTCTGCTTACATGATTCCTGCAATGGCAAGTCTTTTGTTTCTTTTAAGTAGGGAATTTGATAGCTGTCAAGATAAATTACTGAAAGGGAATATAGAGGGAAATGGGTAAAATGAGAGTATGGCATGTGTTTGTCTGTGTGCTCGCTCACTCACTGCTCATCATAATATCATCATCAGTGCAACAGGGACTTGTGTAAATGGTGAACTTGGATTGCGATTGGATTGCACTCACCTGAAAAAACAGTCCTTTTTGTTCATACAGATATACATACATATGTACATACATACTTATTTACTTTTCCAAGTCAATATCAGTTAAATATCTATATATCCGTTATTACGACAAGGTTATACATATTGCACTTGCACTGTATCCTCCTCCTCCTTCTTCATCATCATCGTCGTCGTCTTCGTCGTTATCATAGTAAGTTTTACAGGCGATAGTGAGCCTGCCGCCGGTGTCTGACCTCGCACAGTGTGAAACTTGGCCTGTTTGTTTTACCTCATCTCATCATGATACGCTCACAATATTATTGTTGTATTACCATTTCTTAACAGCATTACTACCATGATACACTGTCATTATTATGTAAAGTAAACTTTGTTCGCGTTGCTTGCATGTTCTCTTCTCATCATCCTCCTCGGGAGAAAATGCAGTCAGGCATACCGTCAGTCATAGTCAGACCTTATTTTTTGCTGTTAAAACGGACCCTTTTTTAAAAAAAGAAAAAAGAATGTACTGCTGTAAACTTGATTTTTTCCGTAAAAATTCTTTGCACTTGTTGTTCGATTGATTCATTTTAAGAATTTTGAGTTGTCTTTTAAAATTCTTAACATGGATGGATCAAACCTAGCCAACCCGGCATTAGAAGTTTCTGGCGATCAATGCTACCTTCAAACGTAAACATGTCACTATAAGTAATTGCGAACGTATGGATTTCTCAATAATTGTCATTTCGTTTTCCACTGATTTTTAATTGATTCACAAATGCAGGAAAGTCAAAGCAGAAAATGTATTTTTTGCATTAGTGTCGGCGTCATATGGTGCTTACCTGTTCCAATCATCGACACACCCTCCACACACCGTCTACCGACGTATTCTCAATTTTCAGTCTGCTCACTTATGTATATTTGATAATTTGGTGTTCCCTGCTGAGGATTTCCTCTGGGGTAATGAATATCCCCCATTGTGGACCACTAAGCTGGAGTCATTGCACAAACTTGTGTCTGACTCTGGCTGGAAGAATCTTTAAAGAGGAATGCCACCTTTGTAAAAAAAACCATTGACGAACTCTTTTTTCAACCTTTGAGCATAACAATATTACATTTTTTTTCTTTATGGTGCAGTAGATACACTGAAACCATAGCTTATCTCTTTGTGGAGAACTTAATCTTTAAAAGATTTCTAATAGCTTGACTATACAAAGTCGATTCTTTCGCTGTCCCCACTTTTTGCAGTTTACAAACAAACAAGTTGGCCTGATACACACAGTTGTTGTTTTGGCGTTGTTTCAGCCTCTCTATCGTCCATGTCCATACTTAACGTATGACAGTCATAATCATGGTAAAGTGAAAACCTCAACCATTCAACTTTTTATTTTTTTTCTCATTCAATTTACAATCAGAATATTTGCAGGCATCAGCCAACATTTGACGACGATGATCATCGTCGTCATCATCATCATTTCTACTAGCTAATCGGCTCCGCATATTCCCATTCATATGCAAACAATCACTTGTATAAACAAGCAAGCACGGTGTGCGTGCGTTAGATTTCTTGTAAAGATTAATGCCTCGAAATCAACGTGATTTTTCGATTGAAAACTAAATGGATGGATGAAGGTTTCCTTCATTTCATAAAAGCATAGATAAAAAAGTGCATGAAGCTCACAGCAGTGCAAACATATCCTTTAAATAAAAAATCATACACATAGGTAGTAGTAGTAGTAGTAAGTAAGGCTTGTTTGCTGGCTGGCAAACACGGTAGAAAGTGGTTGCGGGTTGGTGGGATTGGCCTGGGAGAGTGTAGATAGTATAGAGTGCGTGAGGTTGAAATGGATATATCGGTTTAGTTCACGGAAAGATCCTGCTGGACCCCTGTCGTGTCATGGTCTCCTCGGCGCCACAAGATCCATATGAGTAACTCCACCAACAACACCAAAACGCAACTGCACTACAAATAAAAATAACTGATGAATATAATGCTGTGTATATAATGTATTAAAAAATATCTAGAGAGACTTTCAGTCCTTTATCGTTAATTCTTGCAAAACAAAACAATAAAAAAATCATACTCCAAGTTTTTTTAAAAATGACATTCAACTTTGGTATTCAACAATGTTTACTCATTCATTTTTCAAGTGTGCACACATACACGCTCAATAAGTATGTAATTGTTTTAACCGCCCTTGTGTTTATTGTAGCAGGGAGAGAGGGAGTAAGCTTTAAAATGATTTTTGTGTGAAGGGAAACACTTTCCATGCCAGAAAAATCATCAGCAGCAATGAGCAACGAGCAACCTGTCTGCATTTCCTTTCTGTTGTCATCGCATGGCTGTTTTTTTTTCTTTTTGTTTGCACACGGAACGAATGCATTCGTTTGATGATTGTGCTAATGAGCCTTTTTAAACCTCTTTCGATGTGATGACATGCGTATAATTCATGGATAATCATAATCATAATAATATACATTATGCAGGCAATTTATCATAAACTAATAGTATATTACCAAAACGCTTAAGACACGGAAGCAAATGGCTTTTCAATTTGTTGGTTTGTGTTATGTATGTTGTGTGTTTTTTAAAAAAACTGCGTGTCTTTTTCACATGACATTTCATTTCCTCGGGGAAAAATAATTATAGACCGTTTGATAAGTAATTTGTCTGGGAAAGGCAAGCACACACAGTTCCGGTGGTTTTTTTGTAGTGGCGTAACCCTTTCTGTGACATAAATCGCATGTCAACTTATTTAATTGGTGTTTTTGGGGAAAATAGTACAAAAAATTGTATGAGGGGTTGTAGTCAAGGGAAAATGTTTATTTTTTTTAAATACAAAGTATTTCACTTTGCTTAAACTCCTCCAAAGTATAAATTTACTTGTAATCAATTACAAATTGGGTTTTCATATAAGGAAATGCCTACATGGCTTGATGAGTGTGTGGTGGTAAAAAGTACATCCCTTTTGAAAAGTACCTTTTTTCACTGAAGAGGAAATGAAGCTGTTTATTTGCTCACATTATTTTTAACCAGTAGTAAACGAAAGAAAAAAGTATAAATGTTTTTTTAGCTGTGCTGAGTAATTGGATGGTCTTCATGAGCGTCATAATAAATCACCTTAAAAATTGCAGCGTTTAACCTTGATGAATCATAAAGAAGCGTATCTTCACATATCTTTGGGAGGTCTTCAGATTGACATACTTTTGTGATCTGCTAAATTCCATTTTCAACACACGTCACGAGATATTAAAAATACACACACGAATACAAAAGCAGTATTTTTATAACTTGCTGTTCTTGTCTAGCGTAATATACTGTTGTATGTAGTAAGACCCAAAAAACTATTTGACTGGCTCACTCACTCACTCAATTTGACTCTGACAGACGGCCCACTAAAGAATTTATGAAGGAAACGATTGGGAGGACGGCTTGTTGGATTGCTTCTTTCACTTGACTTTACTCGTGTTTCTCTTTTGCTCAGCAAAAGATTTCCTATTTTTCATCATCTTCCTGGACCACTTGTAATATGTACACTCTAGTTATTTTACGGTTCACTCATCATCATCATCATTCGTCTTTACTACAAACCAGCAGTAAATAAAAAAAATATGATAGTGCATTTCTTTTTTTATGAGCGCGCTGCTCTTGCTTCTTGTTGCCCATATCATACATATATACCAGTAGTAGTATTACCTACTTACACTTGAGCAGCTTAACTTTTGTATGCTTTTTGTGGATTATCCTCAGAAACCTTTTTTTTCTCCTCTCTGGCTGGCATTTTGTTTACATGCTGATTACCTGTTAATCAGGCCTTTTGGCTTACTCCCATCTCATTGCGTGCTGACAGGAGAACTCTGTTTACTCTGTCAAAGTCTCGTCGTCCAAGAAGAAAAATAAAAGATGCAGAGTGAAGGGGTTATATTTTTCCACCACCAGCATTTCTCTCTCTTCATCTCTCTCTCTCTTACACGCAGTCAGTCTTATACATATATATGTTACATACCCAAAAATGATCATATGCGCATCCCAAAAGCACAATTCTGGAAACGATTCCTTTTGTTCAAAGAGTAAATACATTTATCTAGCTTGCCCCTCATTTCCTTCTCCCTTTCTGTGTTAATTAAAAGAAATAATTTGTATTATCTCTGTTTGTTTTCTTCATAGCATGATGAAGGGTATAATTCAATCTTTATATTTACGAGTCTAAAAAAAGAAGAAAAAAAAGTGGGATGACCGATGCTTGTTGCAAACTAACTACACTGCAATCTTCTTCACTTAACTGTGGAAGCTACGTAGAGCTATTTTGAAAATGAAACACTTTTTTTTACTATTTAAAAAAAGCCAACCATATTATTGGGATAATAATAAACCAAGACTGTCAGCTAAAGAGCAGGGGAGAGAAAAAAAAGAGGGAAAAAACTAGAAAAGCACACCAGGTATATAATATGAAGAACCACTTTTGTGGTAAACACAAGAAGAAAAAATAATAATACCCAGGTTATGTAGAAGTCTGTATGTATGTTTGTTTATTTAATAGGACACTACGTTTTTCCAATGATTTGTCAGAACTTGTAAAGATCACTGCCCTGATGAGTTGAAAGATTCATCTTTCTTCTTATTTGGGTATGTTTTTGTCAAAAATTAGATGTGCATAAAAATGGACGGACTTTATGAAGATGGATAGATAGGCTTACTATTAGGTATATTGACTACTACTACTAGCTCTCTCACGGAGAGAGATTCACTCACTAGCATTTTCTTACACTACTCACCACTGTACGTTGTGATTATGTAATCATGTTTGTTTTGATGATGATTGGCACGTGGTAGTTACTCCTGTCATCGTCATTGTGAGGCACATCCATCCATTCTATAGATATTACTATTAATTTGAAAGAAAAAAAACCAATGCTGCAGTTTCTATTCACAGTGACTGGAATGAAGAAGGAAAAAAAGTAATATTGTTGAGAAGAATCATTTTATGATAGATATTGAATTTAAATATGTACAGACATACATATATACACACGTATTCATATATTCGGATCATAAACTTTGACCGTTTCTTTATACTATTCATCTTGCATTAAAACGAACCGGGATTATACATAGTTATCATCAGCATGTGATGCTGATGAGATATCAATGCCATATGATGATGATGACGATGATGATGATGATTACATTGTCGTGATGAGTACCTTTCTCATCCTCGTTATTTGTTAGGCATTATCATCATTTTATTCACTCACTCTCTTTCTCTCTCTCTCTCTCGCTCGCTCGTCTACCATCAAACCGTTGCCTGTCTCTTTTGACTGATTATATAACCCTTCGTATCCCTGGTGGTAGTGGTGGAGGGTGATGGTGGTACGAAAAACTTGGTTGTAGCGTAATTAGCCCGCTTGTCTCCTTCGGTAATAATAATCATACTACATGCATTATATTCGATATTAAGAGATTGCATACGGATAATTTTCCCTGAAAGTTAAATAAATAAAAACGATATATGCTTACCTTGTGCAGCATGTATTTTTTGTAAGCCTGTGCGTTTGATTATGATGATGATGATGGAATAACTGAAGGAGATAGAGAAAAAAATTTAGGAAAAATGTAAATTCTTCATATTTTATTTTTAGCTGATGCACATAAATAATTGGAATGGGTTATTGTTGTGCTGTCTTATGTTTTTTAAGCAGCGCAACTGCATATTAGCATTACTATGCATCATCATGGTTCTTCTCACAAGTTGATTTGGATCAGTAACCCGAATTTTGTCCTTTTATCTGTGTTTCTCATCACTGCATGACTATACTAGTGCAGGTCCATAATAATAATAAGTACTTATTGTCGCTATATAATAGCTTGCTTAAAAGTTACTATCAGCCTGTAACCATGATCATGATGACTCAGCCTTTTGCAGGAAAAAGAAATATAAGCACTGTAAAATAATAAATACGACAACTAAAAATTAAGGACATGTACAAAAAAAATACCTATGCTCACCACCACCACCCTATAATATACACACACATGCACACATACATACCTACATACCAAGTATACCTACGTAACTATGACTACATCATCATCAAAATGATATCCTCTTTGACATTTTTATTCTTCCCTGTGCGGTAAAAAAAATTGTAACCTGTTTTTTTGAGGATTGGATCACCTTTTGTCTAAAACGCTTGTATTTATGTATGTGTTTTTTCCTATAGCAATTGTATTCCTGTCGTTCCTCTTGACATCACGTAGCAGAATGAATGCTTTCGTGAATAGGCGTCATCAGGTATCATTCTTATATTTTTCCCTCTCTCTCTCTCTCTGGCTCGTTGTCTTTTTTGAGTGCATTTCTTGTTGAACACACACTCACAACATACCTATAATATACCTACACAGTGCTATAGTAATAAACGAAGAACATGTCATGCATGATTGGGATTTTGAAACAGTACACTTGATTGCACTGTTACAATGCAATAGAGAAGAAAAAGAAGAAGATGCGGTGAAAAAAACAAGTTTTTTCTCCCGTGTTTCATATTTTTTTCTTTTGCTTTGCAGCATAAAGGTTAAAAAACGAATCTTTCCTCGCTTTTTTTCATCATTCTCATTTATTTCTCCTGTTGTTCTAGCTAAAACTGCATGTTGTTTTGGTGCCATTGGTGGACAGTGGAAAACAAAAGGGTCTTTTTTGATATTCTCTCTTTCTTTTATACTTCATCTTCATTACAGTTTTGTGTGTTGTTTTGTTTGGTGGTGGTGGTGCTGATGTTGTCGTTGTCGTCGTAAAAAAGAGGATATTTTATGAGAGGTTTTTTTTCTTCTTCTTTTTTCCAGCAGCAACAGTATCCTTTCTCTGTTCCTCTCTCTCTCTCTCTCTTTTGCTTCTCATCTTGTTCTTGTCTTCGCTCCCTGCATCGCTTTGCGTAATAGACAAACTTCCCTCTGACTTGATGATTATCATGAGTCAAGAACAAGAAGCTGGTACCAGCAGCATGTTGTCATCTTAAGGAAATCAAGTGACAATATTTTTTTCGTGGGTATTTTTCACCAGTTTATGGAAGGGATATGAGTATAGGCAGGCATGTAAATATATATCCCCTTTTTTACGAGTTCTGCTTATTTTTACGTGGTTTTCTCCTTTTAAACTTCATCCGTCATGTAAAGACTTGGGATTTTGTCACTGGCTCCATGGATGCAACATGTTAGTGACATATCTATGACATCGATCCAGTGCACTCCACTCCAGGAGTAGGCCAGTTTAGACGGGTTCCGTACGCATTTTAAAGTTGTGTGACCCCACATTATGTCCTTGTATCTTTATCCCTTCTTGCTACGTTGTGGTACAGCAAAGCTAACTTGGCTCCCTTTACAGTCATACTTGTGGGACAGTTGCTTGGTTGGTTTGCTGGTGGAAATTGTTCATTATCTGAAAAAGTTTTACACGTTCTACAGTTTTAAAAACAAAAAATGTGTGTTTTGGGGTGGAGGATTGAGCTTGAGAAAACGAGAATCATATGGAGCAGTTTAGATGTAGAAAGTAGCTCACGTGTAAAGAAGGAAAAAAGTTGGGCAAGGACTGACAACATTGTCTTTAATACTTTGACCAAAAGTATTGGTTGGTGAGTGGTGGGACTTGACGAAATCTAGATTGTTAATGGGATTGGCGCCGATCAGGAGTCCGTAAAATTCGATAATTTTCTCCGGCTGACCCAAAAGCAAGCTGATCTTTATTTTGTCTAGCATGCAGGCATGCCTCTATGTAGCTTCCTTCAGAAGGGTTGTGATATTGCAAAGCTCTCGTGATAATTGCATTTTTGTGTTGGCTATATATATACATATGCAAATAGCGGTGCACGGTGCCTTTACATCATTGGCACTAATTGATTTTTGTTATCGTGCTTGTAACAAATCACATAAGTATCAACAGAAAAAATGGAGAATACACCAGACTTGCCTTCTCCTCAATGGATTTGAAAGTGGTTGGCTAAAGTCTGGGTTATATAATTAGCAGTAATTAATAAATCACGTAATAATTCCCATACAAATTCAGCTTTCTTCTTGTTCACGAAAATATTCATATTTAGGAAACACGTACAAATTTATTAGTAAGTTTTCTATTGACAATGCATTGTAAAAAGTCAGACCAACTAAAAATAAAAGTAAACCGAGAAACTCTCCATTTGAACTTTGGTTTTTTGTGAGTTGGTCAGTGCTAGTGGGAAATGGTTAATGAGCAGCTTAAATACCCATCTCTCTTCGTTTTTTCATTTTTTATTTGCATTTTGTTCTCTTGTTTGCTAGTCGGCTAGTAGTAGTGAACTGGAGGAAGAGTTATTCGTCTACAACAACCAGCCAGCCAGCCAACTTGTGTATATGATTTCCCCCTTTTTAATATACTTACATAATATTATGCTTTTTTAGGAAAAAAATCTGACCATTCTTGGACACGACGGACGGCTTGTTGTGTAAAGAAAAAGAGACAAGAGTTCATAATATTTGCCTAATCAACTTGGCTCCTTCATTTAATTGTGCAGCGCACGGAATGAGTGGAGTCTCCACACTGAAAAAGCATGACTCCTGCATGAGTTATCGCTTTGTATATGATGATGATGTAGTAAAATAAAATAAAAATATATACCTAAGTACATATATATGTGTATATATATTACACAAACGGCAATGCGTTTGTTGGGGCGGCTTCTGCGCCGTGGTTGTTTTCATCGAAAGCTCGCTTTTGAATTTACTAGCCGTGAATAATAAGTATATTATTTGGTTATAATTGTATAATAAGAAAGGTAAACAAGGCTACACGACGACTAGGGTTTTTTCTTTTCTTTTTTTTGGTGTGTACCAGCAGCAACCAGCAATAGTCCAGGTGTCGGCTTCTTTTGTACCATATGCTAATATTCAATATTATCTTATATTCCCAACAACCAAGCAGCAGCAGCGCTGTTTGTTCGTTCATGTTTGTTGTATCACCAACTTTTTTTTCTCTAAAAAAATACCTGCTTTTTAGATCACAACAAGCAGCGCATGCACACATACCAAAGAAATACTTTTTACGTGTAGGCTGCCTACGGTGCTGAATTGCTGCTGGACGAAAAGGAGTGACTTGAAAGCGAAGATTTTTTGGTACTTTTGCTTTTCTTAATGAGCTCGTGGTTTTTTTGTTATGCATGCAACGCTTATATAATATCGGATTGTTGGATAAAGCGCTGTGTTGAAAGATCAGTGTGACGGGGAGTTGTTTGATTTTAGAATGAAGGATCACCTTCACTTTAAAGTGGCTAACTTTTATTTTGTGTTGGGTGGAATGTTATTTTTTGCATTTTTATTTCCGGTGTTTCTTCTTGACATGTAATGCGTAAAGAGCAGCCCAGTGGTATGGTAGTGGTAGGACGTTTTTTTGTTATCTGTCACATTGATTCATTTGAAAAGGAACAAACGTTAAGTGTATGATTCTAGTAAGATTATAAATAAGTTGGTTGTTCAGGCCAGGTACACATGATGAATATCTCTTGTGTACATAAATCGTATGCATTATTGCTACTGACCACCTGTTGTCATCGCAACGGCATTTGAAATGTTTCTACAACAATACAATTATTTATATATTCTTTTTTGAAAAAAAATACTTTATCGCAGTCCGTACCCATGGTCTGCTGCTGTTGTTGATGATAATAATATGCAAATCAGATTTGCACCAAACAAACAAAACCAGCAATTGCGGCAGTGGGTAAAATGAGATAGCAGCAGCTGCAGTTGTTGGACCCTCCATTCATTCATATTATAACAACAACAAACGATTACAAAAATGGATAGTAGTAGTAGTAGTTGTAGTTGTAAGTTCACTGAAATGGAATTAAAACATGTCTTGAGTTTGTTTTGTGCACAAAAATTTGTATTTGGATTTTTGGGTGCATGCATGCATGTTTTTTTGAAAGTGTTATGTTGATATAAAAACCGTCAATGCGCTTTACAAATGCTTACACAACAAGCAAAAGCGCATTAACATGGCATTTTTAGGGATATTCAAGTTTTTCTATTATTTTTATTCAAACTGCCACGTATTTGTATATAGAGCATATCAGCAGCAGCAGCA
>JAHZMT010003783.1:0-33105 GCA_027743785.1 Sinhomidia bicolor
TGCACAGGTACGCATTTCTGGCAATCTATATAATGGAGATGGTACTCAAGATCATTGCCAAAGGCTTTGTGATCAATAAATATTCTTATTTAAGAAATAGATGGAACATGTTGGACTTTACAGTTGTACTCTCAGGACTTGTTACAACAGCCATAGGTGAAGATAGCAAAGAGACTGGTAATCTCGAAGTCCTCCGTACGTTTCGTGTACTTCGTGCCGTCAAAACTATCTCTATTCTACCAGGTAATAAATATAACATGAAACATAATATAGACAACCACTTACTTAAATACTACTTGCATTTTACTCCTATTACACACACTACACAGCTACTTTCTCTCTACTCAACCATGCTTGATAGGAGTAGTGGCACAGTAGTCTGTGTGTTCACGTACACAGCTTTCCCTTCTTCTTCGTCTCCTTCCCCCGTTTTACCAGTCTAACAACCTTAACGACGAGAACGTGTGGCGGTGACGGCAAGAGCAGCAAACAGCAGCAGCAGCAGTAGCAAATTTTAAGCATCTACGAAATGCGACAGTGTAAATAATGGAATAATAGTGAATGTCGAGATAAATGGTGAAGTTGAGAGAGTAGTATTTTAGGTAATTACTGCAGTAGTACAACAACTAGTACTAGTGAATGGATGTAAGAAGAAAGCCGAAAGCATATGCCTATATTTTTTGTGTGCTGCTGATTCTACTGCTCGCTGTTGCGTTTTCCGTCTCGTTCGCGTTGTTATTGTGTACGAGAGCGAAAGAGAGAGAGAGAGAGAGAGAAAGTCTGTATATGTCCCTTTCTCTCTCTCTCTTTCTCATGTATAAAATAAGCTGGGTAGTTTTTGCATAATTGATGGTAAACCCTGTTCTGTGTTTGTTTGCTCCCCACAGGGCTCCGAATGATGATTAATGCATTGCTCAGCTCCGTTGTTCAACTCTTGGAAGTCATGGCACTCACACTGTTCTGCCTCATGATTTTTGCACTGTTCGCCTTGGAAGTGTACATGGGAAAACTGCGACAGAAATGTGTTGTTATGAAAGGTGGTCCTAAAGACACCAACAGTCGCAATATTCCGATTGACCCTAATGATCCCCTTCGTGATGAACTTTGGTCAAAGTAAGTAACAAATAACTACTACAACACCGAGCAACCGCTTTAAAACCGATTTTTTTTCTTGTGTAACAATATTAGTAGCTGTAAAAGCGTCAAAATCGTTGGAGCAACTGAGTGAGTGAATAATATGACGAATTGAACCGCCTACAACCAACCAACCAACAAACTCATTCATATTCATTCCTCTGCTGCGTTGCGTCGCACGTATTTTTTTTAAAGTTTACTTTTTTAATGTATTGGATAGCCTCAGCTACTTACATGAACATGCTGATTACTGTAAAGCTTTTAGAAAAAGTGACGTGATATTACACAGCTGTACGCTTTGAAAAGGATTAAAAATTAATTGATGGACTGCCGCTTTGATGTATTAAAAAGTATAATTTTTACCTTCAACTTTCCATTTACCTATAAAAAAAATTACATGTACTTAGGTACGCACACAAGTAAAAAAAATAGAAAGTAGGGTAGTCGTATGCTGGTGGTTCATGTAAACATACGTACATTTATATTTTTTTAAATCCATACAAAAGC
This sequence comes from Sinhomidia bicolor, assembly GCA_027743785.1. Taxonomy (NCBI): domain Eukaryota; kingdom Metazoa; phylum Arthropoda; class Collembola; order Entomobryomorpha; family Entomobryidae; genus Sinhomidia; species Sinhomidia bicolor. Next base: position 1,642 of record JAHZMT010003783.1, read on the forward strand.
CTCCAGCCTTTTTTCTACTCCACTAGGTCGACCAAAAGGACTAAAATAGACTTTATTAACAACACCCTTTTTTTACTCTACTACACAAGTACTACATACTTATTACCTTCACGCTGGAAGGTTCGTGGTTACTGAGTAGTTAGTCAGTGTCGACAGAAAAACGATACGCTGCGAAACATTCATCAACTTCCTCTCAATTTACAAAACCAAACCGGCATGCCACCGCCACCACCACCACGAACCAGCGTAGGAGCAGCAGAAAATAACGACAACAAACCCACACGACACATTTCTCCCCGTTATTATATCGTTGCATTTTTTTCTCCCTTTCCCACACCAAGTAGTAGTTTTCTTGTTCAACTAGACGAGAAAATGAAAGCTTTAAAATATATATATACGTACAACAACTACTATTATTACTACTAACCAGGTCTATACTTAACAGTGTGTAGGTATACCATAACATAGCATGCATGCATATAGGCAGCAGAGTAGCACACGCAAATTTTGAATTGGACCCTTGTACTTGATCCGCGTTACACACTCATAATAATAAATGTAAATATAACAAAGTGAGTAATAATATTTATGAAGGATGATGGTTGGGTCCATTATTGCCGTTGTTGTATGTAGCTGTAGCTGAGCGGTACATATTTTGCACAAGCTGCAGTGCGGTAGTAGTAGAAGAGGAACGCGACTTGAACATGTTATTTTTGTAGTCTATCTATATAATATGTACATTTACATTCCCACCTCAAAAAAAGCCACCACCAGCAGCAGTAGTAGCAGACCTTGTTTTTGTTGTGGTTTTTTGGTATGTAAGTAAAGACGTATATAAAAGCAGCCGCTCTTTTTTTGTTCTATTATTTTTTTATGCCTGAGAGAAAAATTAGGGCAATTCAATATTGTATATTAGTTCACTTGGTCACACAAATAAACAAAAGTAATGGAGGTGGTGATTATGTAAGTGAAATATGCATGCATGTATGTATGTTGCAAAATAAGAGGGGGGTTATAATATATGTGTGCCTGTGGAATGTAGACAATTACTTTTTTGTTTTATTTACTTATTTACTATTTATTAGCATTGTATAATTTACTGAATAGTTTGTTTATTGATTAGAGAAAGTAGCTGGATTATAGATAGCGGAAAAAGTGTACTTTTTGGAGATTCAGTTCATCAGGGTGATAATAATAATAATAATATAGTTGCTGGAGAAAATGTAGGAGAAAGCTGTAAGGTCTTAAAAAATAATCGCATTTTTTTCGTTCAGTGTGCAAAGTAACTATACTATAATTCCATATATGCTGATGATGATGATGATGATAATAATAATAATAAGTGAGAGAACCGGTAACCTCCTCTTTGGAAAGATTGATGCGTCACAGCATGAGTTTGTCACATCATATATTATTACCCTGTGACAAACACTACCAGCCAGACAGACAAAAGGCAATGAGTGTATATAGGCACAATAGCAGTAATAGCAGCAGCAGCAACAACAACAAGAGAATTAGTACTTTTCCTATTTTCTTTCACTTTCTCTTTCCGGGAATTACATTCTTTTTATTTGTAACCAGCGGAATATTTCAAAACATTGAGTTTAACAGGAAAAAAAACTTTTTGCTATTTTCATACTGGAATATTGTAACTAAAAACATGGAGGGTAGAAAACAAGAAAAAAAGAATACTTTTTTTGTTCTAGTAATATTACTACTACAATATACAAAGTTGTTGTATACTTTGTAAAAATAATAAATAAATGTATAGCTTTTACATACAAGAACAGAAGAGAAAACATCAAGAACCATCATCATGACATGCAAATGTTTGATACTTTGTAAAAAAATAAATAAATGTATAGCTTTTACATACAAGAACAGAAGAGAAAACATCAAGAACCATCATCATGACATGCAAATGTTTGATGACATATATAATGCATATAGATAAATATGTAATGTACGTATCTATATTAAACAACCAAACCACCACCAGCAGCAGCAGTAGCACTGCCATCAACATCGCTAGTTTGGTTGACTGCATTTATTTGGAGAGGCTCAAATAAGGAAAAAAAGCAGGAGAGAGTTGTTGTAAGAATTGTTGTTACGCTTGTTCTGTTTTATATTTTACTGGTTTTGTCTACTACCCTGTTGCATATTGTTATCTTTGTTGCTTGTATGGTAATACTACTACTAGGTATATCTGTTCCTCGTGGTGGTGGTGGAGGTCACCTTTTTCTTCTATAAATATTAATAGACTCGACATGCCGCTTTTATTTGTTGTTCTCTTCTTATATATTTATTTATTTGTGCCTATCTATCTGACATAGTAATATTTTGTTTTTTGTTGTTTTTATGGCAGTGGGGAAAGTGGAGAATGTGTGCGGGCTCCATCATATTGATTTATGAAACAACCAAGCAAGTCTGCCGCCACACTACTACCGCCACCATCAAAGTTTTACTTTCTTTTTAGAGTAAATGTACTAAATAGTATTTAGTTGGTGTTATGATATGGTGGTGGTATAATAGTAGTAGTTGTTGTTGTTGTTGTTGTCGCAACAACAAAAAAAAAGAAGTTGCACGTTTTTTAATTTGTAAAATGGATCCGGACGTATATGCCCAAAAGTGGGAGACACAATAATAACAAGGAAAATAAATAGAGAAGAAACACAAGCGACAAGAGTGAAATATTATGGGATGGAATATTTTTGTAATATTACTTTTGTCATAAGAACTCTGTGTTGTTGTTGTTGTAGATGATATTTTTTTATTATAAGCTTCTTCGAAAGACTTGAGTTTTTCATCCGTCCAACGAGTAGCGACGGTGTAAATATATTTGCGCCAAAAACATAGAAAAAATTGTATAAATGATGTGAAAGTAAAATATATATGTATACTTTTTATTTTATATGGTATAAAATATATAATATTTATTTTTATCACTATGATTTTTTTCTAATGCTTTTGTAGATGGGTCAACGATCCGGACAACTGGAAACATCGACCGGATGAGTTTCCAGATGACGAGCCAATCCCATGTGGGAATGATTCGAGTACAAGGTTTGTGCGGCAAGTTACTCCAAAATTTTAATAGGTTACATTATTAATGGTAATCCTTGAGTATAGCTGGTGAAAGTTGTACACATGTAGTAGTTTGAGAACTGGGTTTGCTTGTGTTTGTCAAGTTACTACTACTTCTGCTGCTGGGAAAATTAAAATGTAGTAAGTAAATTTATGCCGCTGTTGAGTTAATGGGAGTATTTGGGATTTTGAGATTAAACAATCGGAGGACGGACAATGTGAGTGGTGAAATCTGGGAAATTAGACCTTTCTCTTACTGCATAGGCGTAGGTACACGTGAGTTTGCTTGCATTCTTGTCAAACTTAACTATGGAAGGTGGCACTAGCTGCAATAACCATAGAAGCATAGTGTCCACGCAATCGAATAAGTAGTTATAAATAGCACCCGGTCCAGTGCTTTCTTCTTGGGTACACGGCACACTGCTGTAATTAATTATACTACTCGAGTCAAAATTCGCGTGTAAAACTAGAACGATAATGATGATGATACAAAAAGAGGATGGTATACCAACGCACTACTATTTGTACTAAAGTCTACCCAGGATTTTTTTCATTTCCACCGTTCAGGAAATCGATATCAAAATAATTCATTCAACAAGCATAATTATACATATGTAGCACAAGTACATAAATATGCTTACCGGTCTTCTTTCAATAATGAAAAGCATGGTAAGACTAAAATCTTCAAAAGAATAATATGATATATTATTGAAACAAGTAAGGGTTTCGTAAACTATTCTCGGTTTTCAATTTGGACAGCGCAGCAACTTTGAAGGTGGTGCACAGTTTCTTCTTTTTGCTATAATCCTGATTAAAACGATAATGCCAAGTTTGCAAAGAGGACAAAACAATGCGTTTATTATTAAAGCGAAAACAAAACGACAAGAGAAATAATAAAAGGAGATAGTTTTATTCTTTCAATCCACAATTCAATTTATGTTTCCCAAGTGAGATCAAGGCTTTTTTCCCGAGTCATGCCACAACATAGCCATGTTCATCCATGTATGTATATATATGTATGTATAGAATGTAGACAACCAGCAATACAAAACATATAAGTTGTATAGAGGATTTGAAGAAAAAAAGTGCTGGGAACGAAAGGTGCAGGTTTTGGTTGGCTTACTACAATGCATGGTTGATTATTCGATTGCAAATAAGGAAGTTTGGAATGCAGACCGCACAGGAGAGAATAAATTCCGAAAATCCTGCAGGTACAACAATAATATTAATAGTAGTAATAATATCTTGCGATTTGGTTCTCTCACAACGCAACGTACAAAGCAAACGCTGCAAAAAGAAAGATTTTTGGACAAAATGGATAAATCTACACAAGAGGTATTTACGTAATAGCAAGCAAAGCAGAATGCAACCGAGCGAGTGTGCTAGTAGTAGTTGTAGTAGTACGTAGCATAGTTTACTAGTAATATGATAACTGAATGAATAAATGAATGAATGAGAAAAGTTTGACATAGTTTGTAGGAAAAAAGTTTTTTTTTACATGTAGGCAGTCGTAGTAGTTGTAGTAGTTGTTGTAGTAGCAGTAGCAACAGCAGCAGTTGGGTTTACAGTTTGCTACTTTGCCACTCACTTTTCTCTTATTATTGATTTATCCTGCTCTCCTCTGGGTAAATTCATTTGATTCAATTAGTTCTTCTCTTGTGAACATTCTTTTCTTCGTCTTCGTGGAAATCGTCAGGGGATGAATGAAACACGATTATTTTCACTTTTCTTCTTCCTTCTCTCCCGCATATCATCATCATGATCATCATAATATCCTATACACAAAATTTGTTAGTTACTTAGTTTACTTCCTTCTCCATTCTACTGCAAAGATAACAATGAGTGTATTATCATTATAGTGGTTGTGTTGTTGTGGATGATGATGATGATGATAACGGTGACTGGAAAGGAAGAGAACTGAAAATATTGTGAAAGTCTCTTTCTTTGCCCTGAGCTATCAACGCAATCACAACAACCAACAGATACACAATACTTGTTGTTGTTGTTGGTGGTGGAAGAATAGGAAATGGAACCGTGATGTGATAGCGATGGTTGTTGAGTTCAAGGAATAAATGCGTTGCTGTCGTCAAAAATAAAAACATTATTTTGCCATCATCATCTTCAGTACCATCACCACCTTACCGCAAGCACTTATGTACATTACGTAAATTGTCCACTCGCTTTCTCATTGTTTTCCTTTTGCCAACGCGAGTGAAAGCACTAAGCAGTTCATTGACAAGAATACTGTATAATAGCTTACACAATATAGTACCTAGTTAGCATGGTGAAATTTAGGCGGCGGTGGTGGTGATGGTGATGATGACGGCCAATGTGATGTATGAAAGTTATGAGCAGAAGCCGGTCCCACCCACCCCATGGTAGATGGATACAAAGCGTAGTAAAATATTTATATGATGGCCTGCAGGGATACTTTATTTTCATTTTATACGATTTTCACCATCATCTATTCAAATATTATATAAAAGGACAGCTGCATAGTAATCACAATGCAATACAATGTGCCCGCTCGCTCTCACTCAACTTGTCATCATTACAGCGTTATTAGAAAATGTCAAATTGTGTAGAAGACGCTGTCGCAGACATTCCACGAGTTTTTTTTGCAATGCTCCTTTATTGCTGTTGAACTACCACCGTTTTATGCACACAAAGGAATTACTATTTTTTCCCTGTAAATTAAAGGATAATATCATGTCGGCTGAAGAGAAGAAGGGAGAAAAAGCTTATATTTTGTTTTTGTTTCTTCATTGTGTGGCGGGTTCTTGTGTGCTGTTCAATGAGGTGTGAATGAGCGGGCGGTGAGCCATAAGCAAAACAAGCATACAACATACAACACACACAACACAAGCAAAGCAGCAGACATTTTTTACAGCCTGCTGAATAGTGTTCTCTTGAGAGACAACGATACTGACAAAATGAGAAACCACAGATGGAGAATATGGGATAGCTCTAGAGAGAGAGAGAGGAGTGGTAGGGACATAAAACGACCACGGTCATTTATTTATGAAATAACGAAACAATGGTGGAGTAGTGGAGGGAGATGATGAGGAGGAGGAGAAAGAAGGAGAGTGACGGCTGCATGAAATTCAAATATTATACGTTGTAGGCTCATTCTGTCGTTGTGCTGCTGCTGCTGGTGGCGAAGTCGTAGTGTTCGCTCATACAAGGATTATTATGCCAACGGCGGCATTACGCTGGTAAGCAGACTGGAATAATGAAGCGCTAAACGTCTTCTTTAGCAAAATCTTGCAAAGTTAAGCTAATACTTTACTTGTACGATGATGAGATGATGGCTAAGAGTACAGTTGTTGCTCATTTAGTCGGTCTAATGACTAAATGACATGATAGCAGCTTTATTAACTGCTAACTAATATTACGTTCTATACGGGATTTATAAGAATAAATATCCTTTGTAAGAATAAGCACCTTAAAGCTGCTATCATGACAAAGACGGCAGCTTTGCAGTAGCATTTCCGTAGTTATTACACCACTGCACTTTTTTGCATTTTGAAGCAACTTACTAAGTAATCGTTAACGCTTCAAAACTCAAAATAAACTAGTTAGAAACCTTAAATGCGTCAATTTTAACCATTTACAATAAAAGAATAAGGAAAACGAGAAGTTTTTTTTTGAGAATTTTAGGTCGGGCTACAATTAAAATATTTACGTGAATAAAAAAAGAACAAAACCAACAAATAACTTAGGGACAATGAAGAAAGTCTATTACCCTCGCATCCATACATTCTCCACCAACCACTTTTGTTACATGTGGCTAAAATTGTCTCGTATAGTCCATATAAGTATGTATGTATAGAAAATTTCTATTTTTCTCATCTCAAGCAACACATTCTTTTGTTTGTGTCTGTTTAAAAATAATGTTTTTTGTACACACTCACACACACTGCTTGCATCACGCAAATAGAAGCAAGCGAGGAAGGAGGAGGAGAGAGCAAAGTGATTTCTTTTTTCTTGCACATAAAAAGCCTGTAAATAGCCCGAAATTGAGAAAATACTAGTGGCGCGCTTTTCAAACCATTATTTTCAGTTTCGTAATAGTTTTTCATGTATTTTTTTGCTGTTGTTGTTGTTGTGGTTCTCTGTCTTTCCGTTTATGGTTTTCATTGGTGCAGTTTTCGGCTCGCCGAAATTAAAGTAGCTGGTGCGAAAAACAAAAGTGAAAGTTTAGTGGGTAAGGGTAATACATTATTTTCGTTACGGGTATTAAAATGTGGTTTATCGTTCTTCCAGCTATCCACTCCCAGTTCACTGCTGTACGAAGAATATAATTCCAGACATTAATCACATTTCTCCCTCTCTCTCTCTCTCTCTCTACCAACAGCTCGTAATTCAGTCTGCTGAGCAAATATATGTATATTCATGCAAGTACATTTCCAATTTTTCTCTGTCATCATCCTCATTGTTTTTACGGTTTTCACTAATCTTTTAAATAAAACGGGCAATGCACGAAAAAAACTGGAAAACAAAATGGTTTATGGCAAATAAACAGGGAAAACTTCTCATTCGTGAAAAAACATACCAACTCTCAGGATTTTTTTTAGCTATACTGTTGACTTGACTGTCTGAGTGTGTGTGTGTGTGGTCTAAATGAATATCATGTATGTAATGATGTTTTTTTATACTTTTTAATTTACCTTCGTCTATTTTTTCGCGTACCTTTTCTAGGGTTTGCGGGAGCGGTTACACGTGTCTGGGGATGATTGGAGAGAATCCAGATGATGGATGGACGAGTTTCGACAACTTTTTTAAATCCATGCTCACCACATTCCAGCTCATCACTTTAGATTACTGGGAACGTCTTTATGATTTGGTAAGTGGAAGAAGCTTCCTCTCAAAGTTAATACTACGTGTTTTTGGATATAAAAAGAATTTTTACAGGAATGAAGTGAAGACTAAAAAATGATGATGGTGATATAAATATATTATCATTTCTTTCTACAAAATATACTTTGCTAGTCCTCACAGTTGTATTAGTAGACAAGGTGACTTTAATTTGTAATGATGATGACATGTAAGAACTTTGATGCCATGACAGCTATGACAGTAATGTCATTATTATTCCTGACATTTTTTTGCATCTCAAGTATACACCGCCCGTGTGCGTACAACACGTACATACTACGTAAACTTTTTTTCACCGTCCCACCTCAAATCTCGTTCTCAAACATCAGCACAAAAGCACATGACATGATTTTATTATGCAACCAGCTTTTCTCCAGCATCATTCTCGTCGTCGACATATCGCATCATCATCAACACAGTGTGATGCGTGTCTAGTGTTTTTTTTTTCAGTTCAGTCTTATTTCCTTGCTACTCCTGCTGCTGCCATGCCATTTCCCTTTTCCGTTTTTTTCTGGTTTACCGTCCCAAGACAGATTCGATTGGCCCATCCTTTCATCTTCTTAAGCAAAGATTGTTCAATCTCGGGAAGAAAAAAAAACAGAACTAGCAATCTTTTCAAATCTGGTTTGCGTTCGTTATATATTATCATACGCTTTTCCCCTTTTCTGTATACATATACATATGAATGTGAACACTTGTGCTCAACAATTTACACATATATGTTCATTGTGGGAACCAACTTGTTTTTTTTCACTACGCAGAAAAAAAATGAGAAAATTACCAAGTACCAAGGGAAAGGGAAAAATAAATGAAAAAAGTCTTACAAGAAGGAAGAAAATCTTTGAGCAGCAGCAGCAACAACAACATGAGCAGCGGCAAGTTGAATAGCAACAAAAAACTTTTTTGAAAGTAAAGTAGGATATGAGAAAAGAGTAATTTCCTCTCAAGAGTATGTTACGGTATTACAACAGGAAAATATGCTGTATTGTTAAACTGTTTTTTGGATTTTTTTTATTGTGTTTAGTTTCTATTATAAGAAGAAGTACCTACTGCTTCCATATAAGTTAGTCTTTAAAAATATCTTTGAAGATTTTTTTAGAAAAAAAATTCTTTGAAACTGGTGCTTTCAACAAGGATGAAAATAGAATAGAATGGAATATAACAGCTATTCTGAGAGAGAGAGGTCATCGTTATTTTATCTTCCAACAATAATAGCATGTTTAACGTAGTACGTATGTCCATACATATATATGTACATGATTTTAGTAGTCATTCGAAATCTTCTATCCGACAATCCGACTTGTAAAATGTAATGTTGCTACTTATTTTTCGCAGAAAGCAGCGGCGAGGTTATATAATACAGTAATGTGGTGCTGTTCTGCATCTGCAGCTGTTGTTAAAATGAAGCCATACGCACGCATGCTGCTGTATGCATGTAACATGGTCATATTATTCTTGTCCTACACGCTAGTAGTTGTTGTTAACGCCTTTTGAAGGATGCTTGCTTACGTACAGCAATTTAATAATACCAAAAAAACAAACTACATTTGCATTGATTAGAAGTGGAAAGCTAATAACATTTTTACACATGTACACGGATACAGGGCTACATGCTTAATGTACAAGTAGATTAAACACACATTATTTTACAAAACAGAAGAAACACCGGTTAAAAGATTTTTTTTCCTTTTACCTGCTGCCGACGACACACACGTAACCGCACAAGCCAAGCAAATATGCTGTTTTAGCTTGTATTTTAGTAGACACATTGATGATTTTTCTTCCAGCTATTATTAACATTATTACCATTTCCACTGTACTTTGCGACCGCCTGTACCACAACTATTAACACGAGCAGCTTCATTTTCTCTCTAATTTTTCCCTCACTTTGCTTACCACATACGTTTCAAGTTGGTCGATTGGAGACTGACTCATTTGCTACGGTAGTAGATTCATGCTATATACCTATATATGTACATAAATATGTACCTATATACCGCAAAAATATATATGAGCAGAAAGTAAAAACTGTTCAATTTGCAAGAAAAATGCCATTCATGTAGCGTACATCTGGCTATCCAGTTCCCACTCATCATCACAATCATCATCGTCACAGTGCAACCAACATCATACCGCCATTACCAACTTCTACTAGTGACGCTGCTGCTGCTGCTACCACCACCACATGTAGCATACCATAATAGCCAAACCAGGAATGATTTTTTTTACTCTCCACTTCTATTCTTTTTACTTGTATGTATACTTTACTACTTTCTCCCGAAAAACTGAGCCGTAATATGACCAAAGTAAAAATAAAATGGAACCACAATCAGTCTTTTCATGTATTGCTTTCTCCACAGTCCCATCGCCATCATCATTGCCGTCGTTCATTCATTCCCCTGAAAAAATAGTAGCGAGCCGAATGGGAAAGAAAGGAAGCTATTAGTATTTTTGTCGAAAATTGGCTGGCATGCACACGTACATAGATTTGAAGGAGAAAATGACGATGATGAAAAAAGCTTTCCATTTTTCGCTTTTTTATTCTCTTATTTTCTCTCCTAGAGTGTAAAATGTAGTGGGGGTATATATACATACATACATATATTATATAACTGCTTTTTCTCTCGGCAAATAAAGTATAAATGAAAAGATCATAAATATACATCTATAGAGTATATATAAAGTGGTAATACCCATCTTGATGAAATAAATTGTTATACGTTATTGCCCCGTTTTATATTACAACAAGCACACGCGTTGTTTCACTACTACTGAAGCTTAAACAGTAGCACAAGTTGTGTGTAGCTTGTGCAAGGGAGAAAAAATAGAATGAAAAGGAAAAAGCACTAAATCTCCACTCGGCTGCCCAGTGGAATAAATGTTGCAGGCCATATTGTTAATTAAGATTTTTTTACGAACCAAGGAGGAGAGGGAGGTAACCAGTACAAGAAGGAGGAGGAGGATGCCGAGGAAATTTCTCAACAAGAGAAAAAAAATTAACAACGACAGGACGATTTCATCGGGAAAACGTATAACATTTCCATTTTGCTTTACTTCCTTCCAGCGCCTTGGCTCTGGCTCAGGGAGTCGGAATACAGTAGCAGCAGCAGCTCAATAGCACACAAATCATGGCAGCAGAACAGACTGATATTACTCTGGCTATTAAAAATAACAATAAACAACATCTCGCCTTCATAAGAAAAAAATGCAGTTGTGTGTTCTTCCTTTTTTTCTCCTGCTTATAATATTGTTTTTTTATCTCCTGTCGTTTTAACCTTTTCCACAAAAGCTAATTGCTCAAACAAAAAAAGTATACACACGCAGCAACTATAATAATATAATTTGCTGCTGCTACCGCTGCTGCTGCAACATGTAAAATATAATTTTTTCAATAAGAGAAAAAAAGGCACAAGAGAAAGTTGTGCAATTTTTTAAGACACGGTTGTTGAGTAGTCATTGTCTTTTGTACTTTCCTTTTTTGCCATTATAATTGTTATATGCTCCCCTCTCTCTTTCTCTCTCTCTCTGAACAAGATTCCACAGAGAGCTAACTCAAATCATATCAAGTAAGATAATCCACACAGTTTTTCTCTTTTCTCTCTTACTCTTTAGCATTATTTCTTTCCTGTTATGCTTTGTTAACTTTCTCTCCTTTCATGTGCTTCCATTCTATTTTTTTCTCCTGCTGCTACTGCTCCTATATAAGATTATTATATCAACTCGCACCATATTATTTATATGACGCAACTTTTTGCGTCTAGTCTTTATTCTCTGGCATGGGTTTGTGCAACATGATACATTATTGCACTTGTACTACTATAATGCAGACAGGCATGCTACTACACAACTAACGAGCATTGTATAGTAGATAGGTAGGTAGGTAAAAAAGGGAAAGCCAGTAGTAGTGCCACTATGTCTACTAGTACTAACACTGCATCATTTTCCCTCCACATCGTCATCATAATTTTCTCTCTCCTTTTCTTTTTTCTTCGTCCACTGATAGTGTTACGACTTACTTTTTGCTTCTGCTGTACATACGGTATCCAACTGTGTGAGAACATGTATATATGCTCAGCAAGCATAACCTATTAAATTTCCCTCTCTGCACGGCGTTCTCTCATCTCTCAACTCTGAACAGAGGATCTCTCTCTCCTCATAATATAATCCGATGCTCTTTTTCCCTTCTTATCATGTGGACTTTAGACCGAGAAAAGGACCACTGTCAGTGTCCATTATTCTTTCACTACTGCTTTCACTCCTATTTCAGTTTGCGTAGAGGGGGAACAAAAAAAGTTTCAAAAGATCCTTGACTGAGTTCGTGCTACAATAAAGTTTTTTTTTTTAAAAAAGGGCTCCATAATAGTCACAGTCCACCCAACAAAATAAACAGCAGCAGCGCATATATATATAGAGGTCATAAGGCATAGCATAAGAGTGCTGCTACTTGGTGTGCATACGTAACAAGAGAAACTACTGAACGAGCAGTGTCCATGTGGCCGTGTGTAAAAATAGAAAACGAGGGAGAGATGATAAAAAACGGCAAAAATTCAACAGCCTTTTTCGTAGACTTAACTTTTTTATGCTTTTTTGTTTCATCTTTCTTCTTCTCTTTCTAATCTCTAGTCCGGCTTTGTAGATTTATACGTGTCACGTCGACCACGCTCTTTCTCCTCCTTCGCTTTCCCATTTTTTTGTAGTAACCTCATGCTTTCATACACAATAAAATACTTAGGTAGTTACGATAGTACTGGAAATGTTGCAATTGCAAAAAAAATTGGAAGAATGTACCTAATTTAAGTTTTGTTTGGGCTAGGGACCCACTGCATTTTTTAAAACTGGTGACCACGTTCGTACGTTTTTTTCTTTTTTTTTTGTAAATGACAAGAGAAATAATGATATGAAAAAACGTTTAGAGTGTCGAATCAGCAGAAAAGATTGCAAGTTCAATAATTACATGTCCTGGATTTTAATTGAACCAATGAACGTATGTATACCTAATCCCAATTCAATTCAAGTATTATATTACATATTACATAGCTATATATATGTTCTAAGTTTCAACATGACATACTTGTCCTCGTCATTCACCACGGCATCCATACAGAATAACAGAGTAAATTACTGCGAAGCGTTTGTGTGAGCTACATGACAAATGTGATAACGAGAATGAACATAATACGTCTACGAAGTATGTACGTAATGAGAAAAAATGTACGTCTCTATTGAAAACGAAAGATGAGAAGAGTGCCAACAGCATGTGCAGCAAAATAAAACAAGTTTTTTTTCTTCTTCAAAACTACAAACCCAACTGGTCCATATCAGATTAAAAAGAGAGACAACTGGGAAATGAAAATGAGAGAAAAAATTAAGCAGAAAAAAAATCTTATTTGTCTTTGCTCCTTATTTTCCATCCATCTTTGCGCACAAAAAAGTGTACATAAATATAATACATTCTTGCACTTAAAAATGTAAGTACAGTAGTCATTATATCTTATGTAGTATATAGCGTAACTACAAAGTACTCTGGAACATCCAACTATCCAATTTTCCTCCTCCTCGTTCTTCTTTTTTTATATCCTTTGCCCTTCATACATAAATTATGCCAAGTATATACGCTCTTCTTGTACGCTTACTGCCGGTACTACTACTGGTGGTGGTGGTGCTGCTGCTGCTGCTTTATACTGTTTTCTTTTTTAAATCTCCTTCCTCCTCTTCATACCTACGACCTCGTTGCGTTTTCAGTGTGACTTTTTTTTCAGAGATGATCACGATCACGATGATGAGCAGGATCACAACCACCAGTGCCAGCTCTATTCTACTTCTTTTCACACATTTCTTCCACTACAATAGCAGTATGTATAGTAGTAGTAGTAGAGCCTACAACCTTTCACTTTTTCCAGCTTCCTCTTTTGTGCTGCTGCATGCACCAGTAAAAAAATACTGATAGTTGATATGGGTGGGTGAAAAGAAAAATTTATAATAAAAAATCTACTATTAGCAGCACTAGTAGTAAAACTTACTTATTCAGTAAAAAACTGCTGCCAGTCATCATCCTCATCCTTCTACTCATATTACAACATAACTGTAAGCAGCACGCCGTGCTTGTACGGCACGAGAGGGAAAAGAGTCTGGAGAAGAAAAAAAGAGCAAATGAACGCATGGTCTTGAATTTCAATGCAATCTTCTATAAAACTTGTATAAACTACATAGTTTTGTCGTTAGCTTTTTTACTGGTGATAGTAGCACCAGTAGCAGTTTCACCCGCTCCTCATTCACTCATATGCCCAGTCTAATATCATCACCAGTCAATGTAGCAGCAACAGCAGCAGAACAACTCGACTATGTTGGTATTATAGCTTCTAGTAGTACAATTTCTATTTAAAGTCATTCGCTATATCGTTTTTCCACCCTTGTCTCTCTCTCTCTCTTTCTTTCTTCCTGCGTCTGATATGATTTTGCTGAGTTTTTGGCTTTTGGGTGTGTTTTTGAATAAGAATACACTATTTTTTTCTTGTATATGTTTGTACATGTATATCATTCTAGCATGGAACTGTGAAAACAACATGGACGACATAATAGTAGTAGTAGATATTGCAGCACAGCAACCGTAATTTAACTCCATATAGCCTGAAAATATTATTGCAAACTGGAAAGAATGCCTTCAAGTAAAGAGTTAAAAGGGTAGAATAAAGAACCGTAAATTTTTCCCTAGTCTTCTTTCTTCGAAGAAGGCAAGAAAATTACTTTTGTCCGCTTTCACCCGCTCCGTATATTTTTTACTGTTACATGGGCCATGTTATGTATAAATTTCCATTGACTTTCTTCATTCTCTCTATCTCTCGTTTTTTTTGTTCTGATGCTTGTTTTCTTTTCGTTTCACCTGCTACTCTTTCATATGAAATGTAAGTAGTCAGAAAAAAACAGTATAGTGTGATGATGATATGGTATGATTCAGAAGGAATAAATGTGTAAACAAATGGACAAATGTGCCATATGAATTGTGAACGTGTGTTTTGTTTCAATGTTGGAGTACATTACCCGAGAGAATTATCATTATGTATGTATATATATATATATATATATATATTCACAAAAGTATTCATGAAAGTACACTTTAACATTTTCCCGGCTTTAATGGCAACTTTTAAACATCTCAATTTTGGCTCATTTGCCATAGTTTTGTCAATGACGGCAAGAAATCGATTTTTGAACATTTTATCAACAACCGTTGAAATTTGTAAAGTCTGCATTGGGAATTTTTTTTTTGTTTTGTTCTTGGCAAAAATCGCCCATAAAGCATAAACTGCATACATGTTGGTACTTGTTCTAAAATTTTTACTGTTGACCAATTTTGCTTGCAAAAGGTTCTAAAGACCCAACAATATTATTGGTAATTTTCAGAGTTAAATCGAATGAAGCGTTTGGATGCTACTGGGTAGAACCCGGACAGACTTACAGATAGAAACGTTTTCGCACAACCACATCATATCTCCTTCTGTTTTTATATTGGTACCTATGGCACATAATAAAATGGATGCACATTGTTATTATTAGGCCTGTCTCGGGTTTAAATGGATTGCAATTGGAATGATTAGGTAGAGAAAAAAGATGTTTAAGGAACATTGAACGTTGCAGTTTCCATCCTTTTGTCAGAAAGCAGAAGGCAATGAATACTAAAATTTTGTCTTGAATACAATACAAAAGGGAGTTACACTGAATTTGGTGGCGGTTGTTCGGGCTAAATCTATTGAACGTTGGATGTTTTGTGGGTGGTGATGATGAGGAGAAAAATGATTTTCCGGACGTCTGACAAATGATCGTATATTGTGAAAGTTTTCTCGCTGGGCTGTTCCATTTTCATGAGATGCGTTGTTTCTCTCACCACGAAACATGAAAAAAATGTGTATACAGTAAACGGAGTGAATGTAATAGTGAATGAACATGATGATGAAAAGAGAAAGTAAACTAGGTAACTGCATTATTATGCTGCATTATGGTGTCATTCTGTGTGTGAACATGTGTGTGCATGTATTGCATTGCCATTGTATTTACCTAGAGATGTTCGATTTTATTTCCACAGAGTACAAACGACACACACTTGACTTATTCGGCTATTTGTTGGCATTACAAATGGCAATGAGGATAAAGACAATGTAACGAAAAAGAAGGTAAATAATGCATGTAATTTTTTTCTCTTCTGTGAACAAGGTACTTTCAACATCCGGTCCATGGAGTGTTCTATTTTTCGTAATGGTCGTGTTTCTCGGTTCATTCTACCTACTGAACCTGATGCTTGCTGTAGTCGCGATGAGCTACGAGGCGGAAGCTTCTAATACAGACCAGGTAAAAAATTGCGTGACTGGACTGGAGTGAAGTATCTATTTGCATTAAAAACAGTTTCTTTGATGGTTATGATTTTGCGTTTTTTTACCCAGGGTCCCTTGACAAAGCATCAAAAGCTGTCGATGGTTCGTCAAGCGTCAACGTTTAGCTTTGAAGATCTTACGAAACTAAATATCTGTAAAATGACTTACTACCGCAAGAGAACTCCGTCGGAGCGAGAGCTCATAGCAAAAAAGTTAAGACATAGTTCGCTGGGGAAGCGGAAACCTCGTCGTGCTATAAGACGCAGAGCGATAAGTAAGGGTCCCCCAGGAACGGAGCGCATTGGCTCTGTGGCAAACACAAGTGTAGGTTCTCCTCGAGTGGTTAGTACTGCAGGCAGTATATGTGGTGAGTCAATCTGTGGAGTGAGTACTGGTCTCGGCGGTACGACTGTGGTTAGTACTGGTGGTGGGGTTAGTCCCACGTGTAGTGTACCCCCTGCAACGATAACAGTGCCTCCAACCTCTTGTTCTATACTAAAAGATACAGGAGGTAGCACATCCCCAAGACCCAGCAACGCCAAAAGAGGAAGTAGCCCGGCGCTGGACATGATGAATCCGGGAGGAACTGGTACAGCTGTCACTCTGTCCACTGTTAAGGAGAGAAGAAAAAGAAGCAGCAGTTCAGGGTCATCGGGTCCTGTTACTAAACCAAGGAGATTGAAAAATAGGGCGACGTCAAAAGCTGGTGTTGCCACTTCAGGAGCCACTTCTTCCAGACCAGTCAGCGGAGAAAGTAGACTTACGGCAACTGACAATAGTGGTGGCGGCAGTAGTGGTGTCGCTGGTGATGTGTCAAGTATAGGTGGAACAACCACTAGTGCTTCGTTAGCCCCTGTGCAAGGGGGAGTGCGTGTAAGTGGTCGTGTCAAAGTGGTTAGTAGTGAAGATGGTGACAGATTTATCCTAGATACAGGAGATGGGGAAAACGATATGAATCTTGGGGACGCCATCTTCAGTCTGTTGGGACTCAGGATGAATGTTGGACCGGAGGAGATGAAAAAATTGGGAAGCTTAAATAGTGTCACGGGAAGCATTTTAACCGACAATACCATTTCAAAGGAGTTAGGTAAGTGACATGATATGCATCTTTCTTCTTTTAAATAGGATGTAATGCTTTCATGTACAACAGTCATGTTGATGGTTTACCTTTTTATACCTCACTCTAACCTCAGTTGAGGTGGACGTGACAGGTGATGAGACAGGTGCCGTCGCCATTGACATTGGTGAGCCCGGACAACCTGCGGTTGTGGTTTCTCCACCTCCACCCGATCTTGATGAAGATGTCCCGGGAACAGGATCGTTAGCATTGGAAGGAGCCATGGATGAAAATGCTTCAGATGCCGCGTCAGATTCCTCTGCTGAAGCAGACGCAACCACGGCGCTGGCAGCAAAAAATAGCGAAGGTTTATAAAGTCGTTAAATGCATTATGTTCACAGTATCCACGCTCCATAAAATAATCTTTTTTTTCTTCTTTATAACCTTTTACAGCATTAACAAAAGGAAGGAGGATAATGCGCAACACTAGGAAATTTTCATTAATTCTGAAAACAAGACTTAAGCCTATCGTTAATCATTGTTTATTTGAAGCGTTTATCACTATTTGTATTATATTTAACACGATACTCCTTGCCATGGAACATCATGGCCAGAGTGCAGAGTTAGAGGAGTGGCTCAAAAAGGGTAACAATGTAAGTTGCTCTGTTAAAGTTTCATATGAAATCTAAATTATTTTTTTCTACTCTTAAAACAATATTTTTGCACCTGCGGTTTAGGTCTTTATGGCAGTTTTCACAGCGGAGTGTATCATCAAACTGCTAGCGCTTCAGAAAGAATTCTTTCAGGTGGGCTGGAACATTTTTGATATCTTCATTGTAGGAATTAGCTACTTGGACATTATCATCGAAACCGTACTCAACTTGAGTGTGATGAGAGGCATGAGATTGGTGAGATATTACAAGATTTGGCCTTCAGATAGCAACAAGTTTCCCATAAATTTATGCATATACATTTTTTTGGCCGCGTGCAGTTACGAGTGTTCAAATTGGCTCAGAGCTGGATAACAATGAAAGTGTTGCTCAATATTATCTTCTCGACGTTTGGTGCTCTTGGGAACCTCACCTGCGTCCTCCTCATTGTTATCTACATTTTCGCTGTGATGGGAATGCAAATTGTGGGTGGTCAGTACACGCCGCGCGCTTTTGACGCAATTGAACATCCCGAAAATTTCCCGAGGTATGTGACTGGAAATGTTGTACCACCAAGAGAGCTTATATAATTTGGCATTACTGGTAAATAATAAAAGGTAATACTTAATTGCTCGATTAATTATTTTCAACAGATGGCACTTCCAAAATTTCTGGTACGCTTTCATGATGGTATTCCGTGTTCTCTGTGGTGAGTGGATAGAGCCGTTATGGGACTGTTTAAAAGCTCAAGAAATGAGTAAAAAGAGTGACGACAGCAATGCTGTAAGCTTCTTTAAAAAATTCTAAAATAAAAAGAATGATGCTACTGTTATTGATATTATATGCCTATATATAAAATCGTTATTTAAAAGTTTCCACTTGTCCAAACGTGCTTCTTAGGTATACGTGCGCTGCTTCATCATCTATCTTCCTATTCTTATTGTCGGCAACTTTATCGTCCTCAACCTCTTCTTGGCTTTGTTACTCAATAGCTTTAACACAGAAGAGCTGAAAGCCCAGAGAGACGTAATATTACATGAAAATATTATTATTACCTCTACTTATTGCCTGCACGTAGCGGAAACTGTTCATTTCCTATTCACATTTAAATGTGTTATCGTTTTTCTTTTTTCCTGAATTTAAATTGAACGTAATAGAAAGAGCTGGAGGCGACTGGTCGTGCCGACAATCTGAAAACAATCGTTGGGATGCTTCTGAAAAAGGACAAGTCTGAAAAGAGCGGCACCCAAACGGGTAGTGAGTCCGGGGCGCCCTTGCCTGAAGTATCAATTACCGCAGCTGGTGAAGAGACACTAGCCACTACTCAGGTGTCTGCGGCTGTTACCAATAACTCGGATCCCACTAGCCCACTCTCTGAACGAAATCCTTCTCCAGGCACGGTAAGTACTATCATCTAACTACAGGCTTCTCTCTTTCTCTCCATTTTTCCGCTTTGTGATTATCATAATATTCAAATTTATATGAAAAGATATGTTGCCGTTTCAGAAGGAATGTGTATACTTTCATTTTGTGCAACAAAACGTGTAAAAATATTGTTTTTTTCTTGTTTTCACCCTGCTTATATTTAGCCTCTGGACTCTCCTTCAGAATGGAAAATGTCTCACAGTGCATCTGCTGAGGAGCCTATAGGTCGCGTTCGATTCAAGTTGCTGGCCAGGAAAGTTATCATGCAGAACAGGAAGGAGGCAGCGGAACGTGCGATAACGAGAGCAGAAAACAAACTGAAACGAGAACAAAATTCCTCCTTCTTCCTCAAAAACCCAGATAAACGCGCCAGTACCTTTGGATTAAATCAAGACGTGAGTGTGAAAAAAGAAAATTACATTTTCTGCTAAAACTTTGAGAATTTTTCTCGTGGAAAAAAATACAGTCTTTCGTGGTCGCCGACCATCGAGTTGTGGTAGTAGTGGTGGAGCAAGTAACAAAGTTGTCGCGTGATGCTAATGATACATAGGTTTTCAGCTTGTCTTTTTTTTCCTTTTTGCAGCCTAGCCTACCTTCGGAAGGACAACAGAAGCTAGTTGCCGGAGACTGCATTCCAACTCGCTGCTGGCAATCTAATTTTTTTGTGTGTCGCTACATGAGAAGTTGGGACTGGAGCAAGTGGGACAAAATGAGAGGCATGGCTGTGTCCGTTGTGGGACATCCTGCTTTCGAGTGGATGATCCTCGCACTAATTTTCGCCTCTAGCATTACACTTGCTTTTGAGGATGTGCATCTGGACGAGAGACCTCAGCTCAAAAAGGCTCTCTACATTCTCAACTTTGTCTTTACGGGGATTTTCCTCGTTGAGATGGTTCTCAAGTGGTTTGCTCTCGGCCTTTGGAACTACTTCACGAGTGCCTGGACCATACTCGACGCGTTCATCGTTGCTGTAAGCAGAACGACGATGATAATGAATGAAAAAAAAATGAATTTGCGCACCAAAAGATGTTTCTTCTGATGATAATTTAATGAATGTAATTATATTACAATTTCCTCCTTGTTTTCCATTTCTGTAGGTAAGTCTGGTCTCCATGTATTTTGAGTTGAGAATAGAGTTCAATCCGGAGGCGGCTGCAGATCAAGCCAAAAGTGGGGCTTCCAGCTTGGCTGCTTTAAAAGCTTTAAGAACACTACGAGCTTTACGTCCTCTCCGAGCCATTTCAAGGTGGCAAGGGATGAAGGTACTCTTGTAGCAAATAAATACGTACTTCCTCTTGAAAAACACAATTTTACCTTTCACCAGACTTCCACTTAACTTTTCTATTGAATTTCGTTCAGATTGTGGTGAATGCCTTGATGTATGCCATCCCCTCCATTTTCAACGTGCTTCTCGTCTGTCTCCTCTTCTGGCTTGTTTTCTCCATTATGGGCGTCCAGTTTTTTAAAGGAAAGTTTTTCCAATGTGTAACCCACGAAGGAGTTAGAATTGATTATCGGGTACGTTAATGTTTTCTATTATAATTGTAAAGTAATTTCAAAATAACTCTGTTTTAAAACTATGTATTTTTTGTCTAAACTTGGTTAGGTTGTTCCAACGAGAGAAGTTTGTTGCAATTACACCGAGACCCGGGGCTACTCTTGGGTGAACGCAATATCAAACTTTGACAATGTGCTGGAAGGATACTTGTCACTCTTTCAAATTGTACACTCAGAAACATTTATTCAAGTGATAAATAATGATTTATTATTATCCGCACCCAGAAACCTCAAACTTTATTTGCGTTTTTGTTATTTCTCTCGTGTAGGCAACCTTTGAAGGTTGGATGGAGCTGATGGAGTACGCTGTAGACTCGGTGGATGTAGACCAGCAACCGATTGTGGATCACGGGATTCACTACTACGGTTTCTTTGTCATTTTCATTGTGTTTGGCTCGTTTTTTACTCTTAACCTGTTCATTGGTGTCATCATTGATAACTTTAATATGCTAAAGAAAAAGGTAATAACCACGTAAAGACCATATTTATGAAGGTAAGATCAAGAGGTGAATGTCGTAAACCAACTTTTTTCTTCTCAATTTTCAACCTCTCTGTTTGCATAGTACGAGGGAAATCTCTTAGAAGTTCTGCTTACGCCTAGTCAACGCTCCTACTACACCGCTATGAAGAAGCTAGGAAGAAAAAAGCCTCGTAAAGTGATTAAACGCCCGTCTAGTAGCCTACTATCTCCGTTCTATGATATTGCCATGTCGAGAAAGTAAGTTGCTCCTTTTCCCTTTTTTCTCACTAGCTAATAACATTACTTTGCAATCACGTTCTCCTTGCCGTTCACCGTCCACTTTTTAACGAATACTTTTGGGCTTTTACTTTTCTCCCAACAGATTCGAGATTGCAATATTTTTTATGATATTTCTCAACATGGTAATTATGGCGTTTGAGCATTATGGTCAGCGTCAAATTGTGGTCCATATCCTTGCCGGATTCAACTCATTCTTTACGACAATCTACGCTTTAGGTACAGCTACGTATATGGAGATTTTATCATATTTTCGTAGAAAATGGCAATTGAATGATAAAAAATGACCTTTTTGTGTTTTTGGGAATTGCAGAGGCTATAGTAAAAATAATAGGTTTAAGATATTACTATTTTACCGTTCCCTGGAATGTATTCGATTTCGTGTTGGTGCTCGCATCTATTGTTGATCTGATGGTGGGGGACCTCACTGTGGAGTTCCCGATCCCTCCAACTATGCTTCGAATTGTTCGTGTCTTTCGTATTGGGCGTGTACTTCGACTGGTGAAGGTAAACTTGAACATATTTTTATGCGAAATTGTTTACAAAATGAATATTTGTGCATCATTCACTTGTTGTTACATGCTAATTTTTTTGACTAACGTTTACAGGCTGCAAAAGGAATACGCAAGCTTCTCTTTGCATTGATAGTCTCCCTCCCTGCTCTCTTTAATATTGGAGCTCTGCTTGCCCTCATCACATTTATTTACGCAATTCTCGGCATGGCCTTGTTTGGCAGGGCGCCGAGAAAATGGTCCATAGACGACGTATTTAATTTTGACACTTTTATGAACAGTAGCTTAATGTTGTTTCGGTATGTAACAGATTTAATTACTCTAATCATGTTAAGAGCCATTAGTTTTACTGTTTTAATCTCATTATATGTATCTTTGATAGACTGATGACCGCAGCCGGTTGGAATGAAGTGCTCGACTCTTTAACCGTTGTAGAACCGGTTTGTGGCAACTATCGTCATATAAAATGTGGATTGCCGGATGAGCCGGATTGTCCTAGTCGAGCTCTTGTAGTAGCATATATTGTCACTTATCTTATTGTAAGCTATCTCATAGTTATCAACATGTACATTGCCATCATACTCGAAAACTTTGTGGAGGCGAACAAGGAGGAGGAGGTGGGCATTGTGGAAGATGACCTTGAAATGTTTTATGTTCGCTGGTCAAGGTGGGTTAAATACCATATAGTTTGAACAACTTTGAAGCACAAATATAATACTAATTACAACGTGTCTATAGCGAAAGGTATAAATGTTTCACCTTACGTTCAAGTAGATTAACTATATAACATTATTGCTACTACGGTAATGATTTTCCTTAATTGTAGCTTCAAGAGCAAATGGAGCGCAAATTCCAGAAACAGTTCCCCACGCGAAAACTCCTCGACATAGTATCTTCGACCCGTCTCTGGAAAATCCAACAAAATGCTGCAACCACAATTCAACGCGCCTGGAGAAAGTATAGGCTTCGCAAGTATCCCCCAACGGAGAAGTCAAAAGCAACTCAAACGATACGCACAAATCAAATCTCCGGGGGACATGGCCTGGGTGGTATGATGAACAGAATGGGCAACCTGTTGCACATCGGTCATCAATCCGACCAATCATCAGGTAGTAAAGGGAGTAAAAGACGTGAGTCTATTGCACTGAGGGAACCCAATCCCGGGGGAGCAGGGGTAACCCAACAAACGGGTTCCAGCTCTGTAAGTACTGGTAATCACAAAAACTCGCTCTTCCTTTTTTCTCATATCCTTAAAAAATTCTATTGTTCTCTCTTTCTCTCTCAACTTGCTCCACACGCGTTGACCAACCATTTGTGTTGACGCTCATCAGTTTATGTCCCTTCCGGAGTTCCTCCCTGTCTTATTTTCTCCGATGTCTCTTTTCTCTTCTTATACAAGCACTTTTGCACTGTCCCCTAACCGAGCTGCTTTTTAGATTTAAGTAGATTGGTGTAGTCGTTGTAATTTTATAAAAATGTATTCGTAGTAGAGTATTTAACGATTAAATTCACAATGACGCACCAACTTATTTGGAAAATCATTCTAATTCTCTGTTCTTTGTTTCAATTTCTCCCTCAAATCTACGTCCCACCCTTTGCAGCAGCAGAATCGGACTAGACTAAGTCAAGATCCGATTAGCGAAAGCAGCGTCACGTCCAGTCCCACTGCAGTAACTCCAACTCCACGACTAGACGCCAGCCCAGAACTGTTGTCTGCAATAGCCACAGCAGCCTTGGCCACCCCACGTGCACACACATCTTTAGGTCAAAACACCGGGAGTGGAGGAGGCACTTCAACTTCTCGAGCTAGACGCTTGTCCCCGTCACGAATGTCCGGTGGAAGTTTCGACGTCGCTGTTACATATGGCAATCAACTGGCAGTTATCAAGGATGCTCCAGATGTTACTTCAAACGGTCCTTCTCCGCTACCCTCCTGTCCAACAACGCCGTCCTCCGTTGACGAATCCAGCAGTGTCATCGTCCAAGTGCATCAGTATCAATGATTGATGTTCCTTCCCGTAGGTTATCTAATACTTACTCGCGCACACTTTCAAAAGGATGATGAGTACGCAAAGTTATCCAGCAAACTCCTAGCCTCTACTACAACGGCCACGTCATTATACTTATTGTTATCAAGTTGTCATCTTTATAAGTTATCCCCTCTCCATAAGTGTTAAGGTAACCAATCTCTATAATACTTTAAGACGTGCTTTCTATTAGATATTGTTTGTAAATAGGCATGTCCTTTATAGTAGTCGTCGTGTTTGCTAGTGATTTTAATCATGGTGTTACAATTTTTTTGAATCAAAGACTCATTGCACTAATTATTATAACCTACTGTAAGTTTTTAACTGTCATATGAGGAATATAAATTAAACATGACTACCTAATTAACTTACTATATATGACAGCTACTACTACTAGCTCTAGGCACTACAACAACAAGCGACAACGCAACGGAAGGAGTAGCAGGCTATTCCTTTAAAAACCTACAAGAAATTTATGTGGTGCTTTAGGTAGCGTTGACCATTTTTACTATGTATTTATGACATGATGTACATTTGTA
Organism: Sinhomidia bicolor; assembly: GCA_027743785.1. Taxonomy (NCBI): domain Eukaryota; kingdom Metazoa; phylum Arthropoda; class Collembola; order Entomobryomorpha; family Entomobryidae; genus Sinhomidia; species Sinhomidia bicolor. The sequence goes on from JAHZMT010003783.1 coordinate 26,494, forward strand.
TAGTTTAATGTGCTATTAAGGGAAACTAGGTATTATGTATATTATGCAAAAAAATTAAGCACCCATCAGTACCATTTGTTGTGGTAAAAATAATAAATAAGGACAGTTAGTTAATGTTTGCTCGTACTAAACTAAAGAGCTGAAAACTCTTTTTGTGGTCGTACAGCTTTTCAACAGAATCTGTGATGTGCTTATTCAGTCATGGAGACATTAAAATCTCTCAATGTATTCTTCTTCGTCATCAGCATCCTCTTCTAATAAACTTCTCTCTTTAAAATGGGTAGTTTAATAAGAAACGATATTATCGTAGTAGGTCACACACAATAACCAATACACATTATTATTATTATGGTACAATTTTTTGATTGATTTTGGAATTTCAAACGTGTGTTTGATATATTCAAATAACCATCATGTATGTATTGCAGAAATGCTGCATCTTCATTTTTTCGGTCCTTTGTGACCAATGCCTGCATACTCCTACCTACAACGGAATAGAATATTATAAAAAATATACCTAAATTACCTCTATGTATAGTTACAAAACGATTGAGCACGTACACAAAAATGACAACTCAAAAAGTTATAAGCAGTTTTTCGATATTGAAGATCCTTCATGTCTCGCCTTCTACACAGCCTATATGTACACACAGTAGATGAGAGTAAGTAAATATATTCATATTTTTATTTTCCAACAAGTTGTAGTTAAAAAGATGGTTAAAACCTTTATAATATATAGTTTTGTGAAAACTCTGTTGTGATTTACTGTAGCCCTCATCAGCCCTCACAATTAACCTAGTTGCTGGACAAGAAAATTTCAGAGATGGATTTTAGGGTATTGTTAGCATATGTAAGCATAACATATATACATACATACATCATTTACAGACCTGATCTTTGACCTTATGACATGTGCATTCCTTGCCTCTACTACTGTATAGTTAAAGTAGCTTAATTAGCGTTATCGTCACAAAAAAGTAAATAGATTTTTTATAGGTTTTAATGTAATATGATGATGATAATCTTTTAAAAAAGTTTAAACCTTTTTACCTCTTTAGGTGTGTCATCGATTGAACGTACAATAACAATAATAATTAGTTCACTAGCTTCGTTTTTATCTTGTTGTACATATTTTTCCGCTGTAGATATTAGACAAGCGTAGGTAGAGAGGTAGATATGTGTACGTATTTAAACAATCAATCAAAAGAATAATGTTTAACGAATCCCAACAAAGGAACGGTAACTGTGTTGTGATATTAGCAAGTACGTAAAACTTATTTAGTCGTTAGTACACCTTGACTAAATAATGACTACAATTAAAATACAATGAGTTAAAATATTTACTACGAAATTAATCATGTCCAGATGTGCATTTTTTGCATATTCAGGTGGGTTGTATAATATCGTGTATTGTTAGTCTATTAGTTTATTTGCTTTATACAAAAAAACTTAAGTCAACGAGGCTAAAAAAATTATTATTATCAAATTCCAATTACATATTATGCTCTATAGTAACACTGCTTTTGCTAAAAAAAGATAAGCTAAGCTAATTAGAGTAATTATGGTACCACAACTGCAAACCACATTTTCTAATTAAATTCACGCGTATCAGGATCCAAAGGTATAGGAACACTTTTTTATGCAGAGAAAGATTTTTAAAAAAAGATCAATGAAAATTGTGTGAGTACAACTTTTACAATAACAACCGAAAAGGAAAATCATATTAAATAAATACATAATAAAATTACATTTATATTTAAGGATATACATAGGTAGTATATATACATAGTACAGTCCATGTCAAAAAATTTGCTTAAATCTATTAAACCAAAGTCATTCTTTGATCGGTTTCTAGATTTTAAAGTTAAATAAGTAATAGAAAAAAACGATTTTCTCAAAAAAAAATATTCAAGGAAAACTAGCGTTAACAATGAAAACTCAATGTTCCATTCCATATTATGCTGTCGTGGTAAATTTTAATTTTAGAAAACAACGAGTCAGACAGAAAAAACACTCTTTTCGTTTCATTTATCTTTGTATGAAATTATGGAAAGTCTGGAAAAAACATCCCATCCCGTCAGTGTCACTAAATGTTATTTTATTCAAAAAGGGTATCATTCACTATTATACCAACTGACTGTATTTTGCTGATGGTGATGATGAAACTGATATAATGTAATGGAAACTTTTTGAAATCCTAAGTAACTGACAAAAATATGATAAAATGCTCTAGGTTACATAATTGTCACAAGTGTCAGTCAACTAACTACAATTTGACTGCACGAAAAAGTTCTCTGGACATGATATGTAGCATTATAAACAATGCATTTTGTCAAGTCTGGATTTCGCTAAATAATAATTATTTTTAAAAAAATAAACATAAACTCTATAAATAAAATATTCTTTCTTTTAATAACCACAAATTATCCAAGACATTTCCAGTAAATGACAAGCTCGTCGTTTTGAAACCCTCCCTCCCTCCATACATATTAAGTAGTTGTTTATACGGTGTGTGTGTACCGAAAATATTTGATATATACCTTAATTATAAATGTTATATGTACCATATACAACCTTACTCCTATGTAATTTCAATGAGACAGACCTTAACCGCCGACCTATGAGATACCTTCAGATTCAAAACATACATACTTTAAGCATTATACAAGTTATGTAAATTATATTGCTGACAACACAGCTAGGAAACTCTCAACATGAATGTTGTTATATGAACCGTTAGACAAACCAAAAGATATATAGATAATAATAATAATAATAAATGAGGAGGATGATGATGATGAGGTAACTAAAATAATATAAATTCAATAATAAAATTTAAAAAATCTATCTAGGTTTTTAGGTACATGCATACCTACCTACATGAATTACAATGATTACTTTTAAAACTCTGCTTGTCATGGTGATGTTTATGAATATATAAATATATTTATATTTAATAGGTAAGGGAAATGGAGAGTTTTTAAACCAAATAATACGTAAATATTGTGAAATTAATAAAAATAGTAATAATCGACAAAACTATTTATCTGAAAAATCTACAAATCTCTATAATTCAAGTTGACTCTTGTATAAAAAAAACTTTTCCGTAAATAAAATAATTCAACAGTGTAGAAAAAAAATGTGTCGCTCGTGTCTAAAAAAATACCAATCTACAATCTGTTTGTAATACAATAAAAAATCATCATACAACTGTAAATACTTTTAAAACGTTTATATTATGTGTATTGAATTTGACATTAAAAATAATTACTAAATATTTATTGATCAATCAATCAAAAAATCATTGTGTCCATGTGTCTAGAGAGTAAAATCAAGAAAAGTATATTATATTATGATGTGAATATATAAAAGTTATTGAAAATGTACTATATATATTATAGCTATTTAGAACTTTAGATGGATTAGTTTATAGTCGGTAGATTTGTAGAAGAGATAAAAGGGAAAGATATTAAAAAAATAAATAATTGTTTGTTACCGGAAAACAAAAAAATGAATTATTATTATCGTCAAGAAAATACTTTTCTTAAAAAAGTTAATAATACTACCTACGTTTCTTTTCAGTATACTTCTCCTATTTATAATATATATATATATATATATACAATAATGTAAAAATTAAAAACTTTTTCGAAATGATAAAGTTTGCAAATTAGTTAATATTTCTTTTTTTCTATTTGTTGTTTGTTCAAATGTAACAGTCTGTTTTTGTTGTTGGTTAATTGAGTACATACAAATATATTTACAGGTACTGAATTGATTGCATAAACGAAAAGATATTATTATAAACCAAAAAAAATATTCGATGTCGTTGTTGTTGGTATCAATAAAATTATAGTATATCTCTCTGACATTATTGTCATTATAATTTTAAAATTGTCAAAGTTCCCTTATCTATTTCTTGTGAGCCCTGAAAGTTCCCAGTAAATTTTTAACGTAACAAAAAACATACGGGCAAGCCCACTAGAAGGAAAAAAAACTCTACAGTAAGTTGTTGTTATTGCTTCTATGTACGGAATGGTTTTTGTTTATTCAAGTGACCATGTCCCTAATAATTTTAACTGGTATTGTACTCCCCATGAATTAATACTGTGGATAAGCTTTATTATTATGTAATATATAAATTATCATTATTACCACAATATAAAAATAATAAATAAATGTCTTCCTTTCTGTACTGAATGGTTTGTCTTGTATTTCAAAAGATGTTTATCTTTCCAATTTCAATCTGTCTGCTGGAAAAGCGTTTTTCATAACCAGTAGTAGTACAAGTGAGTACCATGCCATTTTATTTTTATGATTTTAATTTTCAATATATAGCATAATGCACAAGTGAATGTTTAAAGGTTTTAAAGTTTTTTTATTTACTTCTTTATTATTTATAAAACATTTTTCACAATTTAGATTTTTTTGTAATTTTTCATTAAAAACAAAACCAATTGCATTGTAATAATAATGGTGAGAGATTTCTTTTCTTTATTTAACTGGACAATCTGGATATATAATTTATTATTGACTTAAATAAAACAAAAGCTATAATATGTACTTAAAACAGGGAAACATAAGAATTAAATTTTTTTACAGCCAATTTGATGTTTTGTTTTCATCTTGTATACGCATCGTTATATAGGCATTCACTATTTTTTTGTACAGCCAGCTATACATACACATGCTTATCATAATGTTTTCTAAATGCATCACGTCATTTTAATATTAATAATAATATCATGGATGAAAAAATAAAATAACCACACAATTGACAATGTCAATATTATTATTATTAGTATCTCCTGCTGCAATTAAAATTCCCTTTTTTCTCGTATATTGGACATTGAAAAAAATACACTGATGGTAATACAGTTTCAATATAATTTAATAATAAAAAAAAGTAATGATGATGACAAAGACAAATAGAAGTACTACAATTTATTTTTTTGGATACAACAGCTGAAATATCATTCTCGTGCATTTTTTACCTACTGTTTTTATGTCATGTACCTTTTGAATTCGTTTGGATTGTCATGATGGATGATAAACTTTTATAATATGTATATAGGTATTTTCTTAATTAGCACAACTACTTATAATATAATACCATTATCAATACAATAAGTTTTTTAAAATTTAAATTCTTAATCGTAGTAGTACAAGATAAGCATTGAAAAAACAAACAAAATTGAGTAGCTAAAAATAAGATCTTTTAGTTAGGTGTATATTATAAATTGTCCTTTAGAGAATATATTTTGCAACGAGTGCCATTCCAAAGATGACTGAAGCTGGAAAAGCCATTGGAATTGCTGCAGGGTTATTTGGTCCGGCTGTTGGGCAAAAAATGAATTTTTTAAAATGATCAAATCTTAACTAGCAAAAAATGCAATAAAAAGGTAGTGATTGTTTATTTTTGAAAAATACCTTTGGACTCGGCCTTTCCTCCTACGGAAGTTCCTGCGCCTTTAGAATCTTCCTCGGCAGCAGCCTCAGAGTTCTGCTTCTGCCTCTGGATGAGGCTCTGGCTCAGCCTTGGCATCTTCTGCGCTACTCAGAGAGACACAGACTACGAAAAGGAGTCCCAGGACAAGGGCAACTCGGAGCTTCATCATTTTGACTGGATTGAAAGGTTTGCTGAGCGGTAGGTACTGGAATAAATAAAAAGATAAAACTTGATAAAAGAATTGCCTAAAATAAAGTTGACGCATGAAACGTGAATAAAAATGAACTTCTCAAATAATAATTCAAGCAGTCAATCTACACTTCAAAGTTGCATAAAATAGAGCTGCCAAGTTAAATTATTCAAAGTCATTTCCGATGTCATCATAAACATGGCCATGACTTTTGCATAGTTTTATGACATCATGTTACCTTGTCTTGCTCACAGCCAGGGTTAAGAGAATACCTGCAGAGCTATCTCCTGTATAATACAGCTTTTCAAAGAAAATCAATACCAGCTAACTAGCCATAATGCTAACATTACATTATTTTCCCATAATTGTCAACCAGTTTTCGTGATTTACGACAAAGGCAGAAAAATATAATAAAAAATGCAAAAGACTATATAGATGGTTAAAAGTCAACTTGAAGCTGGTTATGTATTTTCCAGAGAAAATGTGACCAGACAGTAGAGTAAATTATTGATTATTTAGAGAGATGGAGATATATGTAAGATTTTATATTTTGTGCAAATCCTGCATGGATACAACAATGACCAATTGTACTACTGACAGTGGAGGTCATTTGTACTTACGGAACCTTACGTTTTTTAATGTATTTTACGCTTGTAAAAATCAATCAATATATTATGACCTTTTGTCTTTATAGCAATTTCCATATTTTCTACCAATACCTTTTTTAACTTGGCAACCAAACATATAATTTAATACATAAAATAAAATATCCATTCGTTTCTAAATATTTTACGTGACTTGGTACAAAAGACAAAGGCAGGTTTAATGTCAAATGCCCAGTTACATTCATTTTGACAAAGAAAACAATTAGCTTAGAGCATTATTTGTATTTGAGTGAGTGTGAAACATACGAAATGCCAAACACACCGAAACGGATTCCTACACAGAAGTTACACACAATTCCTTTTAAAAC
>JAHZMT010003784.1:0-15194 GCA_027743785.1 Sinhomidia bicolor
ACACACTGACACTACCATTCTACAAGTTCACTTTTTCATTCATATCATCTCATTCGCTTTATTGCTTCTTCCAACTAACTGGAAGTTGTTTTAACAGTTGATCTGCTCCATCCCTTTTTTTCTCCCTTTGCTTTTTTCCATTTTCATGTCAAACTGCAAGAACCACGATGACAGCTTAAGTAAACCCATGAAACCGACTTTTCGGATTCATTTTTGTACGTCACCGATTCCACGGTAGTAGTAGGAGTAGTGTAGGCGCGCGCTTACACAGCAATACGAAAAAGGAATACGACAATGATGTTGCACCGCCAAAAACTACCACCACCACCACCACCACTACCATATATAGTGGTATATGAGCATTATCTGATGACCTGGAGATTTGCTTTCTTGATTAAACTTGTGCTGATGCTCGCCTGCTGCTGCCTCTTTTGGCTCTTCGCCACTTGATTTTAGGTCACATAAAGATAGATCCTTCAGCCAAAGGCAATGAACCAAAAAGTTATTGCCCGTTGTTAATTGCTGTTTTATCATTGTCTCCTTCACTTCTAATATTATTCTCATGCCTGGTGAGCACACATACGACAACGACGACGACGACTACCAACAAACCATACATACAACCCGGTTGACATTAGATGTCTTATAATAAGTATACGTGTGTGTGTGTGTGCAGAAGAACTGTGTGGTGGTGGTGTGCTTCTGATGGCCGTTGTGGTCTCTGGTTTGAGCAGAAAAAACCTCTTGTTATTATACCTAAATACTTTACTTGCACAAGAAAGAATAAAAGGCTGCAGTAGTAGTGAAAAGCGAGAAAACCATTTTCAGCCATTAAATATCATACTGTGGTGGTGGTGGCGGTGACTCATAGATTGTCTCCTCTACTTATTCTTTCGGTTAAAAACAGATAATAATGTGATGTACTATAAACTGCAAACTGACTATATGTGTGTGCACCACCGAATTTAAGATAACTCTGTAAAATGTGTACGATCGTCATCTCAATTTATGTAGTTAAGCGCAAAAGGAATTAGGTTGAAAATTAAGTTTTTTCTAAAGTATTTCACTGAAATTGGCACAAAAAAACTACGTTATTGTTTTCAACTTTTTTTACAAATTATGTAGGGAAAAGAACTGATAATTCTAGAAAAAAAATTTTTTCGGTAATTTGTTCGTAGATAAATGGGATATTATTTTGACAGTAAAACTCTCAGTTTTTTTCATGTATTTTATAATGGTAATAATTTCATCACAGTTTTTTTATGCACCACCGAATTTAAGATAACTCTGTAAAATGTGTACGATCGTCATCTCAATTTATGTAGTTAAGCGCAAAAAGGAATTAGGTTGAAAATTAAGTTTTTTCTAAAGTATTTCACTGAAATTGGCACAAAAAAACTACGTTATTGTTTTCAACTTTTTTTAAAAATTATGTAGGGAAAAGAACTGATAATTCTAGAAAAAATTTTTTTTCGGTAATTTGTTCGTAGATAAATGGGATATTATTTTGACAGTAAAACTCTCAGTTTTTTTTCATGTTGAAAATATAATGGTAATAATTTCATCACAGTTTTTTTCACCATCATCCTCCTCCTGAACATATACTATTTGACGACAGATAATATAAAATGAACATGGATACACACAAAAAAAGATATACAGAAATGCAAGGAGATTATGTGAAAAGAGGGTATTAAATTCATACCACCCCCAGAATACCAGTGAGATTAAGCACTCTACTTTCACTTGACTGCATGGTTGCTTGCCATGTCATATATGTATTTATTACAATTATCAAATACACTATCTATCCATTATATTATTACATCATATTATTATATATTGTTTATTCGCCCCTCAATAAAATGATGATTCCTATTCTTCATGCTTATTTTCAACTGAAGCAGCAGCAAGCAAAAGTCAGTGAAGAGCAGAGTAAAGAGAGAGGAGGGGAAATACTACGTTTGAAAGCGTGCGTGTGCTGCACATCAGACAAGAGCAGAACCACGCCATGAAAATAAGGGAAGAGAGAAAGAGAGGAGCGTGCCAGTTAATGGCTCCACATATGTCATTGGATTAATTGGCCGTAACAGCAGCAGCGTCACCATCTGGTTCATTCATCCAGGGAACGACGCTTTCGTGTGCATTTATGTATATAGCACCTAAAAAAACTTCATAACTGATTTAGATGAGTGAGTACAGGCTCTTCTGCTGTAAAACTTAAACTACTTTATTAAAAGGTGAAAAGAAACATCTGTATACATTGGAAAACTTTTTTTAAACTGTTTTTACAAAGTGAACACTGTTCATTTTTTATGTCGCTTGATAGGTGTCGTCACAAGCTCAACGTGGCAAACCATGTACCTTTTCAGACTATCTACTTTACTTGCAATTTTAGCAGTGTCTGCGTAACAAACAAGTAATAATTTTTAATTTAAGAAGATGCTTTTATGATGCGAATTTTGTCATGAGTCATTCATAATATTATTATTATTATGTAAGCACAGTATCAATGACATGTGAATCGGTATTAAAAAGTGCACAGCTTCTGTTTTTATTGCCGAGCAAATGAGTTGAGCTCACTCATTGAGAGAAGAATGGAATATTATTATACTTGGAGGATTTATATTCACGAGATGATTCTTTTATCCTTGGATAAAATAAAATAAAAAAACGAGAGAAGCAGACAAAATCACGTTTTCCTTGTTCATCAATGCGAGATCATAAATAGTTTAGCCATTAAATGAGTTTTTACGAGGGTACTTGTGCATTTTGCCAAGACCAGCAGAAAAAAAGGCAGTAAACGGTATCAACAAAAATGAGAAAGATCCTAAACTCCTACTTTCACCAACCACTCTACTACTACTACTACCACCACCACCACCACCAGCAGCAGCAGCAGCAACATAACGGGGGAAAAGCATGCAACCAGAAATGAAAACTGGAAGAAGAAGGGGCAGTTTTTTTGTCTGTGAAACGTTTTCTGGTCATTGTAATCTCAATACGTACTATACAAGGTGGTTGTGTGGTATATGCACACGAATATTATGTATTTTACAGGAAGTTTTTCTTAACTTGATGAAACCTTTTGTGATGATTAGTTGACAGGGTTTTTTAAATATATATGTATGTAGTGGTGGTGGCAGTAGTAGTATAAAAGATATATATATATATCATGAACTTCCACCCAAAATCCAATGCATCTTCCAAAAAACCTGACTGTTTTCCTTTCGTGATCATTCAGCTTTCCTATCTACTAAAAACTTGCTAAAACGAACAATATTTTTGTGTTGAGTTGCTTCTCACACGCAATGTGAAAACCAGCCAGTTTTTTTTACAACGTTCTTTAGCTTTAACGGCAGTCAGACAACTCCCCAAGATGAATTCATAGCACACGCACACATACAAGAGAGGCAAGTACAACCGCAGAAAAAAAAAGTTTTTTAAAGGTGAAAATCCGATCTTCCACCACCACCACCACTGGCACTGCCGCCGTGGCATTTCTTCAACTTCATTCCATTTCCTTTGACTTCCTTTTAATTTACAAATTTACGTCTGTGTTTCATTTGAAAGATGTTGATTACTATCAGTACTCCCGCGTCGCTGCTACTACTACTAGAGTCCAACCCCATATTTTGTTGTAAAAAGCACGTATATTTTGAGCATTCTGTTGTGGAATGGAAAAGGTATACGTACTATATTTCAAATTCATCCAACATATTTATTATTATTATTATTATAGCTTTAGACGGATAGACGTGTATTTTGTGGCTTCAACGATGCGGTCGTGTCTCGACTTGTGTAATAAAGAATGTTACATTTCACAGCGTGAGACATGAGAAGAGAAACTATCATATTAAGTCATTTTTTCCATTCTTTTTTTCCTCTGTGTTTGTTAGCTCTTTTTTTCGAGGGAGGGTGAACAAGAACAAGAGCTTATTCTTCTTTTTATACTTTTAGCGGTTTTTTTTCGTTTCGATACTTTCTTTTTTTTCTCATTCACCATCACCACTCTAGTTCTATTATATACAGCTGTAGCATGGGAAAAAAGAGTAAAAAGTATAAAACGGTTCTTTTTGCTGTCAGTACTACTATTACGGACAGAACAAGAGACGTATATATAAGGAGTAGAAGGAGAAGTTGAGTAGCACACACACACACACACACACACTTACTACTTACTTATGCCTCTATTCATAGTTTGTTCTTCTATTGGTTGGTACGTGATATCACAAAAAAGACAACCGCGATGACGACTACTTCTACTACTACTACTACTACTAGAAGTATGCCACACCACCACGTGTACCATTATACAATATGGAGGACTTAAGAGTTGAGGAGTAAAATAGGTGTGAAGTACCCTGGGGACCACCTTTCATTTTATTGCCAACAGCTCGTTTCGCTTAAGTGGCAGAAGCAGTACTACGACGAGTAATAGAGAATTGAAGAGAGAGAGAGAGAGTCAGAAGAGAAAAAACTCAATTCAAACTAATATACAATATCTTTGTGTGTGTTCCTACTCTTCTCATATCCAAAAAAGGGTAGTTGGTAGTGGCGGTGTAAAAAAAACTCAAGTGTGTATCAATCTACTTACCATACATACTTGCAAGTACACACATACTCGCATGCATATATTCCGGTATAAGTGCCATTTTCTAAAAAAAAAGTAAGACAAGGTGACCAAAGCAAGCTGAAAAGCCATAAGACTTAAGCCAATGGACTAGTCATAGTTTCCGTTCAGTCGCAAAGTATTTCCTATTTTAGTTGTGTAGGACCATGAAAAAGGGAGAGAAAAAAAGAGCTGGAGAAAGCACCGTCACATTCACAGTTCACTCAACCAGCACAAAAGCCATGAATACAAGTGTTATATGCATACCACCACTACTAGCACCGCCACCACCACTACCACCACCAAAACGACCAACCAGCCATCATGATCATCACCGCCATCACCACCACCGCCGTCGCCACCACCACATTTTTTACGTATGTAGGTAAAAATGTGTATGTATGTATGTATATAAGACTATACACGCTCTCTTGGGTGCATGCATATTACATCGACAAGAGCGAAAAAGGGAAAAAAGAGCAATGTATGAGTTTGACCATCAAAGTGGAAACTGGCACGTACATACACTCTTTTCCACGTTTGCTTTACTTGAACCCTCTCTCTCCTCAATACATCTTCTTTTTTTCTCCCTCCTCCTGTTGTTGTTACCACCACTGTTGCGGAATGAAAAGGAATAAAAAAGCTATATATGAGGACATATTATGTGAAGCCAACAAACACCGTGATGATGAGTTCCGCATTTACAGGCATACAAACATGACAAGGGATAAAAAAAGTAAAAAAAAAACACAAGAAGAAAAAAAAAGTTCATCTCATTCATACCCATTTCAGATGATCATCGTGTTAAAGTCTAAGCGATACACGGGTGTGCTGTGTGCTACTACTAGTTATGGTAGTAGTAATACAAACTATTACAACGGCCGCCAAACAACTTTGGTGATGATGACCGTTGCTGTTGTTGTTGTTCTTTGCTGTTGTGACTGGCTTGTTTTTTCTCTTCTTGGTTTCTTTTTTTTCGGTTGGTCAATCTTATCGCAGGGATGTTTGTAGTGATGGTGGTAGTGGTTGCTTGAGTCTCTCTCTTTCTCTAGTCCTCGAAATTATTGTGGTGATGATGATATCGTTGCGTTAGAAGAGGAAAGCAACGGCACAGCAATAGTCATCAACATCAACATTGCCGATGAAAGGAAAGCGTGATGATGGCAAAAGTGAATTCTAGCAGGCAATAGTTTTTCTCCACTTTTAGCGATAATGCTTGTGAACTTATTACTTTTGCTGGCTGTGGAGTAGTTATCTCCCTGTTTTAGGAGTAATAATGTACCTTTTCCACTCTACAAAAAGCTTCATTTGTGCGACGTGCTGCTGCTGCTGCTACATGCTCCTGTATCCACTGTCTATACGTCCTTCCTTAACGATACATTTAGTTGATGTAGAGAAGTCAAAATTACACGTTCGTTATTTCTCTCTTTACTTGCCACTTTTTTGGTGAAAAGAGTCGTCGTTTCGGCTTGATCATTTTCTCGCGGCTGTTGTTGTTGTTGTTGCTGCTGCTATTGCTATTACGGTAGAAGTACACGTGTATTTCGTAAAGAAAACATTGAGAGATGAAGAAAGCTGAAAATGGTGACTGCTTTGAAAAAAGCTTTACATTTCGGCATTTCTCTCTTTCTCAAGCTATCTTCATTTCTTTTTGAGCTGTACCGATAAAATGTACATTCTACTTTATGGTAATTGTCCATCTACACTTGTAGCTATTTTGAAAAAAGAAAATATATCCCTTTTAACTTTTTACGTATGTACAATGTACATTTTTATAAACTTGTTTGTTGTAAGGTGAAATTATCTGGTGTCATAAAGGCAAGCACCAAAGTTGACCCAAGTAGTAGAGCTACTCAAAACGGACCAATTTTGGTCATCTAATCGAGATCTAGTATTATTATTACTACAATTCTCTAGACAATTTGATGGTTTTGTGAAACAATTTGTTTGCAAAATATACCCTCAATATTAATAGCGGCCTTGTCAAACTTGTAGTAGTAGTAATGGCAGCTAGCTAATTAAGAAAACGGGAAATGAAACCTGCATGATTTGAAAAGTTGGTAAACATGTTGAAACCCAACTTTGTTTACTCTTCATTACCATTATATGCTCCACCAGCACTATTATCATTTATACATACATACATACCAACTTGAAGTAGTAACAGCGTTAGTGCAGTTTACACAAAGTAAAATAATGCATAAATCCGTAAAGTTTCTACGTTAACCTTCACGCTCCTTTACACTTTCACCAATGTATCATTTATATACATTATGCACGTTCGCTTTTATCTGTACACGTTGCTGACAGCTTTGTCCAGTAAAGTTTTGACCAGTAGCAGTAGTAGTATGCGTAGGAGTGCTTATATTCATCGCGTCTATTTCAATGAAAAATTACTCTCTGTTGCTACCTCCACCGACGCGCCCATCACGGCAGCAGGGTCAGAAGAACAACGAGGTGGGTATAACAAGCCACGTTTATACCACGGCAAGCCAACACAGACGCCCAGCTCCAATGGTGCACACACACACACACACAATCTTCTTGAAAGACAATATATTATCAAAAACTTGGTGTGTTGATCCCGACAACAACGACGGTTACAAATAAATAAATGGGAAAAGTCTGAACGTTCTTCTTCCGGTCAAAAGAGAAAGCTCTTTCATCCATTCAGTCATGCATGCATAAAATATGTGTCTCATCAGAAGCAGCAGCAGCACAATGCATACATACATACATGCTCTGTTGTGCCGCCGGTACGGACGGACGGAAGCATGTAAATATCATGCACATCAAGTGTGTGTGAGTACTGGTCAGCGCTGCAGGTCATCAAATTTCCGCCACCTCTAAAAACACAAAAAAATTCTGCAGGCTTTTTTATTTATTTGTATATCTACGTATACATTTTCAAATGCACAACAAAGTAATTGAACTATTGAAGGGAAAAAAAGTTTACATAGTAGTAGTAGTAGTATATGCAGACATTGTTAACTAAATGGTTTGCCTTCACTGTAAAGTTTTTTTCGGTAGTGAATGATTTAAGCTTCACACGAGACGCTTTTAAGAGTAAAATATTTTCATTCTGGTGAAAGCATACACATACACACACAAAAAACTATATATTTTTACATATATCACATCTTCCGGAAACAAGAAAAGATGATTCTCATGCAATAGAGGTTTCAAAGTTGATTCAGTGTTTAAAACGTACATGGTAAAAAAAGGAGGCGGTTGCATACCTAATACCACTACCAAGTTTATAGCCAGGAAAAAACCAGCAGCAGTAGCATCACAACAACAGCAGCGGTTGTATATTCACATTGCATGAGAAGAAGAAGACCAAGAAGAGAGAGTATAACAATTCAAGTATTTTACGTTGTTGGCAATAATTTGCACTGGAAATATACACATATACATAGGTACATGCCTAGTATAAAATAAAAGTAGCATGCACATTGGACGCCAACATATTTACACATTGTACTAGTGGAAAACGTGGTCTCCTTCAACTACTACAACCAAAGAACACGTTCTGGATGAGTTGCCAGAACGAATCGTGTAATGAATGTTTAGTTGCTGCTGCTGCTTCTTCTGCTACTACCACTGCTGCTATTGTGTTCCAAGAACTGGAGGAATAAGTAAGGCTAGTGTTGGAATAAAATAAAAAGATGGTGTTGTGTACTGCTGCTGCTGCTGTTGTGATGATGTGGCTACAGAAAAAGAAGAAGATGAACAACAAGAAAACAGAAAGTGGTGGTGGATGATGGGGGTACTGTGAAATAGTAGGATTGGTTTCCGTCCTGAATGCATTTTATGAGCTACCTTATCTTCAGTAGTAGTAGTAGTTCAACATCTGCATACATGTCTACCTAAACGTTACCTCAACAGCGGCCCTACGATCACGACAACTTTGCAGTACCATTGTAACGCCACCACTAACGTCATCATCAGCAGCATCACACACGTCTTGATTCTTCTCCTGCTATTGTATATCTATCTATCTTTCTATCCGCTTTCTTTTTTCTCTCTGATGACTATGATGCCAATGCCAGAGCATATGCGTTTACTTACATTATTATTATTATTGTTATACTGCTCGCATCAGCATAATATTATATAGTAGTAGAAGCAGCAGCAGCAGCGTACAACAACCTGGTACAATTTTTTTCTGTTTATTTCTACAGTAAGTAGTTGTAACAGTGGTAGTTTGCACATTGTTAAATATTTTCTTCCTCCACATTTTTTACAACATTCACCGTTTCCTCTCCGACAGACAAGTTCATACGTGTGTATTATGTGCATCACATCCGTATTATTATTACGTCTTTCCATGTTGAAAGTATTAAAAAAACCTTTGAAGACCTTCAAGCATCTTTTTTTTCTCCCTTCTAATAGCAGACTGTAAAGCAGATGTATAGTATTGTTTGATATAGGTAGCACGGCACATTATCACAGTTTCTTTTAGAGCTTCTGCTGCTGCTACTGCTGCCGCCGCTGCCAGCAGCTTCAGCTTCTATTTTTATTCTCCAAAAAAAATTTTTTATACGTTCTCTTCTTATTTTTCACCACCGTTAACTTTATTCATCTTTCTTTTTTGCGTTGGTACGCTGCTGTACAAGGAGAAAGGTAGCAAAAATGGAAACAACGGGCTTACATGTAACAAGATAACCAGGATGAGTTTTGTGTGTGGTACAGAAAAAAATAAAGCAGCAAACTATAAAATAAAGCAGGCTGGAAAAGTATGATAATAAGAGCTTCACACGCCAAACTGAATATAAAACAACAAAGCGCAAGGAATTTTTTTCTCTTTTCTTTAAAAAAAATCTTCAGCAAATAAGACGGCATAATATATAAGTTTTCTTTACTGGAGATAGATGTCATATTATATAACTATCTATATCTTGGGTAGAAATATGTACAGACACTTTTTTGTTTACAATACAATTCTACCGTGATCATTCTCCGCGTGTGTGCAAGTGTGTGCGTGTATCAAAATCTCGAAAAAAATATATACCTACCAAGTATACTTTTAACCGTACACCGTAACAGAATTCCCATCCACAATTCATAATCCCAACTCTTTTTTACAACAACAGCAGCAGTAGCAATTTCATCGTTTATTCTTCACTTGCCCCATTACTACCAACAGCAGCATAAGGAAAATAAGAAGAAATGCTCACCTTACATACTACTCTACTACAACAAGTAGTGATGTGTAGCTTTCACTTCAAATTATATACTTCATGTTCATTTTTGCAAGTGTTCAAATCTTATTTGTACACATTCTGCTGCTCTTCCTTTACATCTTTTTTTCCCTTTCGGTGAAATGATGTACCTGCATTGAGAGAGAGAGAGAGAGAGAGGAAGAGCATGTACCTAAATACACACGAGTTTGTTGTTGATGCTGATGACGACGATCATGCTGGTTACGTTACATTATTCCTCTCTACCTCATCATCCCATCATCAAAGGGAATCTTGCTCCAAGGATTTATTCATATTAAAGAAGACTAAGTCTAACTTATTCATCATACGTTGTTTTTACGTATATGAAATAAAAAGAGCCTGTATATACCAGAGTTCATGTATGTATGTATGTATAGACACGGAAGGTAAGTTTTGTGCATATTTGCAAAGAAACAAAAAAATATATATCTTAAAAAGTACAGCAGCAAAAAAATAACACGTGGGAATGCGCATCTAGGTGATGGTATAGTTTTTTTTTACAATTTATTTAGATTCTTTTTTTTTACTTTTGTAAAGATATATATTACCAGTATTACCACCACGAAACCAGTATGTATGCTGCTCTTTTTTCTATCTTTTTCTCATTTGTCATAATATACCTACTCAAAAACATGGGTAGTGTATATATTTATATATAGATAGATAGATAGATTTATCTGTATGCAACTTGTTCTCCCCATACCAATTTATTTTCTCTCCTTTGAAACAAGGAGACGGACACTTTCTCATCATCCGGCCATGATGAGACTTTTTTTACATGACGCTTTGAAGAAATGAGAGATGGTAGAAAACTACACACGTGAATTATTATCATTTTAAATTACAGTTTCATCTTCAATATTTGTAGCAAGTGTAAAAGCAGAAAGAAGAATCCTCTTATCAAAAAGTAGCAGCAACAGCAATAGCATCAGAGTATAGAGAAAGAACGTATGTATATGTGCTCATTTTGAGTATCATCATGCAAGTCGATGATGGTAGTTGTGTGTTTCCTTTAGACTGAAAGTTTTTCTGTTTAAAAGCGTATACCTACCTACATGTCTATGCTCACTCTTGTCTCTGCCACCATTTCATCATCACAGAGTTAATAATCAAAATCAAGGATGTGCCCAAGGAACACTTGAAATGAATGTTTGCAGGGCTTTAAAAGGTAGTAGTATACGCATTCCTACCTAATATGTATACAGGCACTTGCCTTTTTAAAAGAAATATGTCGCATTTTACTTAAATATACATTACGTAATTTACTTGATAATACTCGAGAGAAAGAAGAACAAGAAGCGAGAAAGCAATGATCATCATGATCATGTTTTTCCTAACTGACAGGTTACAGTTTTCTTGTACGTTTTCCATTATTATTATTATTACTACTACTATTACTATCATTACAACTATTTTGTTTACGAGAACTTCCCTCTTTCCTACATTTAATCCTTATAGTTGAACATACATATATAGGTAAATACAATATTATATATTTGTAAAGTTAACCTTTTTTGTTTGCCATTCCCTGCTCATTAAACAGAGTGAATTTAATGAAGCAAAATTCTTTGAAATGTGAGACAACAGGAAAGAACACGACAGGCTTGTCGTGTAGTAGCGAGAGGGAAAAAAACATCCACTCTGTAAAGCTGGTAGAGTTTTACACAAAATACAATTTCAACTTGGCATAATATTTTTTTATTTATTTTTATTTTATATATACAATAAAACAGTAAAGCTAAACATACTTCACGTTATATACACTTATTTTTTATTTTGTTTGTAACAACAACGCTGCTCCTGCACTACTTATGAACAGTTTTGTATTTTACAGATGATAAAAAAACCAAGTGTATTGTAATAGTAGAGATATATGGCACACGCTGCACACATCAAGAACACGCAGTCAAGCTCTCCAAGTCATCATGTTAATGGGCATTGAGGAGAAAAAAGATGCACACACAGAAAGAGAGAGAGAGAGAGAAAGGGAGTGAAAGCGAGAGAGTCATATTTATTACAAGAATAGCCATATACTGTTTTTTTGCCTTATAACCCATCACACACTACCACCACATTATCGTATATTTTTTCACTGTTTTTCATGTGTAAAAGCAATACATTCCATCACATAATGGTAATGATATGAGAGTGGGTGTAAGTTTTATTTTTTAAAGATGAGAGTGAGCAGGCATGAAGCAAAAGTCTGACAAAAATATATTGCAAAGCAAGCTGCCACATAATAATAATAATACAACAAACTATTCTTTTCGGTGAGCTACTACTACTACTACTACTTGTACTAAAGTTTCTGCTGGACTGTATAAAAAGTAACTAAAAAATATTCAGCTTCCTGTAAAAGCTTATTATTTACCCTAGCCAAAAAAATTTCCCCATAACCAGAAAAAAAAGAAGCGGGTGAGTAGTGAGTGAGTGCGTATCACTGTGTGTGTGTGTATAGATATTATAGATACATTATTATTATTACAACATTCCTGCTGCTGCTATCCACTTTCCGCTTAAAACAAGTCCATCGCCTGTCTAAAATCCATGCTTACTTTATGTCCGTGCAAAGGCAAGGGAACAAGTATGTAGTAGTATTTTTTTATGGGAAAAAATGTTCCAAACTGCTGTTCCTTGTTTTGTGTGCTATGGTCTCTTCTCTCCTCTGCTTTTCAAAGAGGTACATCAAACACTCATAAAAAGTTACATTCTATGTATATACGTACTCTGTGTAAAAGTAAAAAGGGGTGGCAAGTTTGTTTTGTCCGAGAAACTTTCATTTTCATGCTTGGCAATCATCAGTTAAGACAGGTCATTTATCTTCGTTGACCGTTTTAAAACTAAAGGGTAATAGAAAAGATATCCAGGCACAACTCTCTCTCACACACACACACAAACTGAATGAATAAATGTAGTGTTTTATAATATAGTACACTCTGACACGAATATCATCATCACTTGGTCAGTGTGTTGCTACAGCCTTATTACTAAATGTAGTGAATAAAATAGAAAAAGAAAAAGAGGAGAAGAAAAAAAGAAATATAGTCAAAAAAATGAAAACTGGTCACTTCATATTTTCCACTAAAAAATAAACAAAGCACGGGATGATCATTAGCGAATTGCATGTACAGAATTAAAGATGAATATTGAAAGATTAGCTAAAAAAACACAAACATGGAATTCTAGATTATGATTTTATGTGAATATAATACGTAAAAAAATATACATAAGGTATACTAAAACAAAATACTTTCTAATAAATTACACGAGTTCTTTTTGTGTAAAATATTTTTTTTACAAAAAGTAACACATCTCATACGTATACCTATAATATGCTGCTGCTATTATTCACTCAAAATGCTTTCAAGTTTGGCGGTTTCCAGAAAATATATTTTTTTTCTAGAAAAAAAAAACTATATGGTACTAGTTGATTAGCTGAATTCAATTATTAAACCTTAATGGAATTAGCAAAGGGTCTGCATATACTTCCTACATCCATCTATCTTTTCCAGACGCTCTTGCAAAAAATAATAATAATAAACCTGTGAACTAGCAAGTTTATTAAAACATGATGGAATATTACCATTTTGCCTGTGAACTTTATATACTTTTTCTTTTCGTTAGAGTGTTTGTTCGTATAGTAGTCAATTGAAAAAAAAATTCTGAGACTCTTATCTTCTGCTTCTTCACTCAATTCTGCTAGTACATACCCAACGTATATATATATATATATGTATGTATATACACATCGCCACACAATTTTACTTTATTATCATCATCAGCAGCAGCAGAAACATAGTACAAAAAAACCTAAGAAGTTTTGCTTGCTTGCTTGCTTGTGTGCCTTTGAATATTTTTTTTCTATTATACCTTGTCACACAAAAACCTTGGCTGTCTCCAATGCATAATCGTCGAGAATGATTAATCATCATCCCTTTCTCCACTTTTTCATCCGTTCTCGAGGAGAAAGTTAATATCTGGGTTGGTTCCAATTATGCCATGATGATGAAAATAGCCAAGTTTTCTATCATCTATCAGTAAGAGCAGTAGTAGTAGTAGTCTTTGTTGAAGATAAAAAGTGCTTCCATCACTTTTCCAACGTCACATTTACGTATCGCCGAAAATATCATTGGAAATGTATGCATATCATACTTATAAGTTATAATAACAAAATGCTATTATCTGGAATATGTATATGAAGGCACGTAAAATTTGCTGAAAACACTGATGATAATGATAATAATAATACTTTGTTGTCACTAAAAAAACTTTTTTCCTTAGCTAATGCACAGGAAGAGTGAAAGCTGTAGAATATTTCTAGTTAAGATGATGGCAATATATTTGGTCACTAATAAAATATTATTATGTATGTACATTTCTATTATATACACACACAAAAGTACTTACGCATATATAATTTATATGCGGGATTATTATTTATGCTCTGGTTATAATGTAAAACGTAAAATTGTTAACCATGTATGTATGTTTCCTGTTACATTAATACTTACAACTAATAAGTCCTTCAAACTGCTACTGTTTCTGCTGATCTCTCTCTCTTTCTCCAGAGTAGAGAGAACAAACAGCCAAAAATATTAGTTTCAGTTTTTAATTGTTATATTTCGTAATTTTACTAAAAACAGGCACATTTTCACAACGTCATACAACTGCCAAATCAACATACATACATCCATCCATTATTAACTTGCTAATCATGTTAGCACATTCATGCTACTACTACTTTCTTGAACAATATTACTCTCACTTTGGACTGCTTCCTGGTATCTTTCAAAACTTTTCGTGTTCATTTATCAACCTGTAACTTGTTTAATTAATATTGATGCGTACGTAGCAGTAGCATGTAGTAGTTTTACCTAAACAAACTGCTGAGCTGCTGTCGTTCACATATTTTTTTTTACTTTTCTCTGCCAGTGTACGTCGTGTGTATGTGTGTGGCTGGCAAAAACTGTAATTTTTTTACTAAACTAAATTAGCCTTTTGTTCTTCCATACAGGGAAAATGTCCACTGTCATCATATAACGTTTTTGGTAAATAATGTAGTTGCTGTAGTATGCTTATTGTGGAAACAGTTTTGTTTATTAAGAATAAAATTATATGTGCATGTACGCAGAGAGAAGAAACAATAAAAAAAGTTATTGAAAGCGACTAGTGAAACGTTACATGTACCATTTACATTTTTATCAACTATTAAATAGCAGTGAAGCCATGTTCTAATGTTTTTTTGGATACTACTACTACTACTACTAGTACAATCCACTCACAAAAGGAAAGACAAATAATAGTACTAATTCAAATCTAAAAATTGGAACAATGTCAATCCAATTTCAGTTGAATTT
>JAHZMT010003785.1:0-11355 GCA_027743785.1 Sinhomidia bicolor
TGAACTCTGAACACTGCTACTCCTGGTTTTTATAAAATGATTCAAGGGTTCTACATCTACTTGAAACAAAAATCTTTAAAACGCAGTCGTCAACTAGTTTTTAATTCAAATTAGAATGCTAATCCAGAGTTAATTATTCTTCCTTCTATTATACTACCATCATAGTATAAATTGCACAGGTTTGAAAAGATGGTCTGGTAGATTTTATGATCGGAAAATGTCTGTTCAGTTTTAGTACGCATACTTATTTTATGATGCAACATTTCATAGGAAATTTCTCATTGTTGTGTAATAAACTGTACATAGTGATATTGTTACCGTTGGTTTAAATTTATGACTCATTAATTTTTCAAATGGTGAGGTTTGATTATAGTA
Organism: Sinhomidia bicolor; assembly: GCA_027743785.1. Classification (NCBI taxonomy): domain Eukaryota; kingdom Metazoa; phylum Arthropoda; class Collembola; order Entomobryomorpha; family Entomobryidae; genus Sinhomidia; species Sinhomidia bicolor. Next base: position 376 of record JAHZMT010003785.1, read on the forward strand.
CTTTTCAAATCATTCATGGAGAAAGAACGTACGCTCATTATAATAAATGGAATATAGTTAAAAAAGCAAACACTAAATTAAAATAATAATGTATCTTTAAGTGTTTTTCTCGTTCCATTTTATGGCGTATTTTTGTCCACTATGGCATACAACTTAATAATGGACTGTTTATAATGCAAGCTAAAAGTTAAACTTACAGAGAAACATTTTTGGTTTTGGTTGTTTGTTGGTATAATAAACTTGGTTAATCATTGTAAAAAAATCCAACTTGACCAATGATTCCTGTTCTTTAATGACCACTTGACAACTTGACACTTTGATTTAGTTGTGATCACTGGACCAATTCATGATACTTTTTCATAGTCCATCCAGTGACACCGTTGTTGTTGGTGCTTTAAGTTTTATGACTTTCTACATGACTGACACTGAATCTGAAATCTTCCTTGGAAAAATTCTTAATGACGCTTAAAAGAATTGGGCCATTTAATGTGGTCACTTGCTCCATCATTTTGACACCATCTAGCATCATTACCACCACCATTTTGCTGTACAGTTTGATTGAAAAATCATAATTGATTGTTGCAATTAAAACTTTATTCAATTTAATTTAAGAATCAGATAGGGTTCAAATTTTACATGATTCGCATGGTGTACAACATCGTGTGAACAAATGTAATTACTGCGAGTACAAAATAGGTACGCGTACAAACAAAATGTTATTGTGAAACAAGTTTTGCATTCAAATAATTTACATTATACGTTATTTTTACGAATGACGCATTGCAATTTTCTATCATTTGCTGCTGGACATGCTCTAACTGGATCACTGAAAATGGAATAAGAATGAGAATAAAATAATAAAAAGATGTTTGAAGATGGGTGAACAGTTTGAAAATACAGAGATGAAATGAAGGCCACGCCAAATGACTTAAGGGCGTAGCATAGGGGTTTTGTAATAACGTTTAAAAATTCAAATAAATGATCTTAAAAGTGACAACTCAATTCAATTTTACCTTCTCACAGTATATATAGGCTATTTTTGTCGAATAGTAACATATTGATTTTTTGTATAGGCATGATTGGTCGTGCTTTATAATTTATTGTACAATCAATTACTAACATTTGGATTTTGTAGCAAAAAGTTTTTGGTAAAAATTTATTGATTTTTAAAAAATATTTCTTTCAAAATGAAGGAGGGAGACAGAAGGGCAGCCTTAGGGTAATGAGTAACAAAGGGTGCCAAAGTTCGGTATTATATTGGTTATACATCACATCATTTGTATCGATATTTAAAAGGTGTGGACTCTCATGTAGGTGGCATAAAAGCAAAAGGATACATATAATAAAAAAGAAGAGTTACTCAATAATTGGATTCAGCAGCATGCGTGAATAATCAAATTAAACTGGTTAAACAGATAGTAAAAAGTAGCAAAATGTTAAAAGGTGAGTTGTAAAATAGCAAATTAGTATAAATGAATGAATATTAAGAAGTAAGTGTTTCTTGGAATTAAGGGGAAATAAAAATGTTTAAAGTAGCAAAATGTTAAAAGGTGAGTTGTAAAATAGCAAATTAGTATAAATGAATGAATATTAAGAAGTAAGTGTTTCTTGGAATTAAGAGAAAATAAAAATGTTTATTCAATTTTTGAAGTGTTATAAAGTACAGAAAATTATCAATATTAAATTATGATGCGGAATTCGCATTTTCAAGTTTCGTTCGTGAGGAAAGAAAAATATTACTATTTTTTAATATTTTCTCTCTCTTGATTTGGTTGTGGTTTTGATATTAAAACTGATTTTTAGAGACAGACTGACTTTTTATACTGTTGAATGAAGTTCTGTTCAACGTTCAACATAGGAGATCACACTAAATTCAGAAACACATGCAAAATATGAAATCAACAAGGCAGCAGTCATTTATTATATGATGTGCCATTTATGAGGGTTTTCATCAACCTTTCTTCCAGCAGCAGCGGCAACTCCTTCACATTAGCATTTCTTGATCAATGAATTCATCGATAGGAGGTAAAAATTATTGCAACTGATCATGCCAAGATTGATTTTATGCATATTATACTGAATAATCAATGTAATTTTATGAAGAAATTGGGCATGAAACCAAAAACAGCTATACATTTAGAACGTTTACTCAGTCAATGAAATTTGGCACTCAACAACCCCCATCAGTCGTGTAGTCTACATCTCAAGGTAAAGTTTTGTACAAGCATAATCGGGGCATTTTGAAGCGTTTTATTATTCTTTTTTACCCGAGGTCATTTATTATCCAAATTTTGGACTTCATTATACATTTTACAGAGCATATATTTTTCAGATCCTAGGAGCTTCTCCCTTTTTTAATGATCCCGTTTTACTACAACTATCATCAAATTATTATTCTCCAACAAGTCTCAAATTTTAAATATGTATAAAAAGAGCAGCTCAAGTTTGCGTTGATTTTTTGCACCACGATGAATGAAATTGCAAAGCAAAATCTCGTCTTTGTAATGGAACTCGCACAACTCAGATGGAAGACAATGCAGAATCGTTAACGGAATGAGATCAAGTTGAAGAGGTCAATGTTAATGTGTTTTAAATTAGTCGCGCAGGCCTGGAATAAATTGGTTCGTAGGCAGACTCTGCTGCTTGCAATTTCTGTGCTGTAGCAAGTCAACCAACTCCAAACTTTTATTCACTTTCCCTTTGTTTTGTCATGCTGCTTTCATTGGTGTTACTTGATACTGCTAGTACATTTACATTACTAACTGGTTGTGAATATTAGCAGAACTCGTACTCAGCTACCGACAATAATATTTGCATTATTATTACTATTACTACTTACATACTTTATCATCACCAGAGAAGTCAGGGTGTAGTTATAACTTTGCAGTAAATCACTTCGGAAATTTATGTGTATCACGCACTGTTCCTTAATAATGACGCAATTCTTTTCAAATTAATTGCCGTTTTTTATTGGCTCTAAACTATGAAAATTATGTACTCCATTCGGGGGTCTTCAATGTAAGTGACATTGAATATTCATTTAATTCATTTGTCAGGAGGTACAATTTATTTATGGAGATAATTTTGTAAAGCTGCTCATATTAACTACTGTACATTGTCAACATGAACCGTTCATGAGTCTACTAAACATCATTGATTAAATTTCCGGACCACGCAGACGCCTACTAGTCAAGTAGTCGCAAAATAATGGGTAATAATAATACGTTGGTTGAACAACGTCAAATGAAAAAGTTGCCTATGCGTATGCATGTTTTTTGTTGTGGAAAGTCTAACGTGACAAGTGGAAACTGCTTTTTACATTGTATTAATAGATACATATTATAATTCATAAATGCATAATAAAAGGACAGAGAAATTGCACAAAGAAAACTAAAAGTAGAGAGATCTTAAATTGTTTCAATTCATTGATGACACGATATTGTACACACTCCAGAAAAGTTTAGCTGCAAGGGTTGTTTTATGAATCATCAACAATTTTTCTAGGTTGGATATAGGTAGTTTGTACTTGTCCGTTTTGTGTCTGTTCTTGAAAATTCATAAAAATTTAAACTAGGTATTTACATTGCCCCGATTATGTCATGGTCGTCAGAAGCAAAGATGCTAGTAAATGTCACTCAAATTATGAGATATTACAATGTGAGATTTTTAACGCATATATTACCTTCCATGTTATGACATTAATTCAGTGATGAAGTGCATATATACTAGTATTATTTTGTCCAAAGTATAAATTACTGACAAAATGGCAGAAATTGACCGATTTTAGTAAAGTTCACTGCGTAATTGACATGTACTCTTGTAAAAAAAATTTCACGATTTGTACAATTTTTAGTCATAATTTATTTATTTGCATAATTAGTAAAACCTAAAACCACATAGTTAATTAAATTTAATAAATACCAATGTTATCTCTTTTAATGCAACAATAAATGCTTAAAATGTTTGTACATTTGAAGTTTTAAAAAATTATTTTCATCCAGAAAATTCAACAATTACGACCAGTTGACCATATGCGCATTTTTGCACATGTCCATTCAATTCATTAAATTTCATATTAAAAACATTTTGCAGATTGCCAGTAGACCCAGTAGTCCAGAAAGTCACTATGAAGATCACACGCCCAGTGTTCCATTACATATAAAAATCCCCATCCCTGCTTAATAGCATGATATAAAAAAAGTTTTGTTCTGCACTGCATCACATTGTAATAATGTTGACAAATGCGATGCAGTTAAATATAAAATTATGAATAAATGCTACCACAAATCGCTACAACCATTTAACTGCGCAAAATAATGTTATTATTATCTGAAATTGCAATTATGTCATGCATGATTAAACCTGTCTATCAGAAAAGGAGAACTATTCTTTCTTTCTTTATCCACTAGCGAACTGTATTTGGAGAAACTTGTTGTGAAGAAATCAACCCTTAGAATAATAATATGATTTGACGTATGTATCGAGAGTGCATAAAATGGCTGCATTTGTAAAATGATACGATTCCCTAAAAAGTTCTGCAATAAGTTTTCTATGACGTAATCACATGTTTTTGAATTGCCTTCGTATAACCATAAAACAATGTCATCTTTTTTTCTCAAAAAGGAAATAATATAAAATTATATGAACAAAGTTGTTACATTTATCAGTTTTTACTTGAGATGGTTCTAATCTCACCTAAAAAAGAATCTCAGGAAACCGTCGTCGTATGAGCATGAAAGCATTTTTCCTTCAATAAGTATATACACACCTTATTTTAAATCATACCATTGCACAAATAAATTTGCGCTTTTCTTTACACAAAATTGGCAGCATATTATTCAAGGCACCATAGCCAAATTGGAATATAAGAGAAGTAACGATAATAATATGCAAATGCGGAATCATGCTTCGTGGATAACTGAATACCACTGAAACTGTTTGGGTTGGATTTGGATGTTTAATGGATTTCCCACCAGGTTCACATGCTGCTTGTCTTCGCTTGAGTGAAAATGCCACTTATTTACTACTACCTACCAACACTTTGCAACTTACAAACCGAAACCGACTTTTTTTACAACGTTTTTGCTGTATCTTGCATTGCATTACAGGAGCATTCCTACACAAGCTGCATTTTTATTTAGGAATAGTTTTGTACAGCAAACAACGATGATGATGATGCACAGTGTACTCTTTACTATACACTCTGCATATTTCTACACTATTTTAGCAGAGAAAATCTAGAAAAAGGGCATTGTGATGTTCAGCAACAGGATCATCATCATCATCATCATTGTGCAAAGCTACATGAAGAGAATTCTGCACACAGCTGCTTCATATGGAATATTTTACCGTGATAAAGACAAGATATGCACAATGAACATGATCATCATATATTGTTGTTAAGATTTAAACTTCAGTCATATAATAAGCAGGCAAAAAAAGCATCAGTCAGCAGAAAAGTTAGGGATCCTTTGAGTGCATCAGGTAGAAGAGAAGAGTTGTATATTTTTTTTCTTTCGTCTCTCTCTCTCTCTGTCTTTTCTTTTGTGACTCTTTTAGACGTTTTTTTCTTCTACTGAGCAGCAAAAGATCTCGCAAAATTGCTTTCGTTATTAAGCTTTTGATTTATGACTGCAAATAATATAGTATTAATAATCACTTCCACAGATCAGTGCATAGTTTTTTTGCAGGTATTTTCGGTGGTGCTGTATAAAAATTGCCTTTAATACAAAAATTTCTCAATGGTGCATTCATTTAGTATTTACGAAATAATCATACATACAGCTATATTAAATCATACTTAATTTATTCAGTAAGTTTTAAAATAGAGATATTATACTTTCATGACTGTGATTAGCTAGGGTTTGCTCCTAATATTATTATTACTAAATATTCGATGATGGCAAGCAGAAAAAATGATCTCTCATCGTCACAAAAACAAGAGGCAGCAAATAGAGAAAATTGTGAGGAGGAGGTGTTTGACAAGCAACACCAAAATCACTGTGATAAATGTATCAGTCCTGTTCGTTGTGTAAAATACAGAGCTCTGCATAAAAATGATCCTAATATTGGAGTCATTACTTGTCCAATTATTAGCTGTCCGCAAAAGTGTGGATGGCAGTTTCATGAATGTAAGAAAATTGAGCATGAGTTATTGTGCTCACGAGCTAAGGTTCCATGCATTAATAAGGAGTATGGATGTCCTTGGGTGATGGAAAGATCTCATCGAGGAAAACATTTGGCTAGCTGTCCTGCAAGGTACAAATTTAATATGCTTACACATGACAGGACTATCTTTCAATAATAATTTTTTTGACCATTTAATTCATTTATATGAATGTATATATAATGGGCATTTGCAGTGTTGTGGTCTGCACAATGGAATGGAATCGGTGGCCTTTACCGCCAGGGAAATGTCAGCCATTTGCAATGGATCCTGATCATTTGGGTAAATGTGTATATTTTTGGATTTATGGAATTTCGCTTTGCAAATCATATAGTTCACTCATGCATCCTTACATTACTTACTTATGTATAGATGTGAGTGCTACTTTGGTAGACCTTCAAACAATAAAATTGTGGAAGGAAAACATACCGTTGTCTTTGAATAACACACTGAAAACGTATATGAACGAAAAACATCCGGTGATGCCACTGGGAGTGTCGGGACACCGTATTCCTCAGTGTGTAATTGATGCAAAACATTTGACTGATCCTGACGAAATATCTGAATCGCCCGACACAACAGAACACGATGAAAGCTCAGACTCACCTTGGGGTTCAAGAAGAGCTCCGCCAGGTTTGCAAGAAAGCGTGTGTCATAAACTGAAAGCTTTAACTTTTGATAGCGGAACGGGAAGTAATGGATTGACTAAAAGCTCATCATCAGCTAAAATAGTTGGTGAGTTACCAAAAACTCAAGAGGGTTGGAGAGAAGCTGGAGACCTGGATGGAAATAATAATGATGAGCATGATTTGGAAGAGAATTCACTATCCTCTTCTGTGGATTTGTTGAGCTGTGGTAACGCTGACGGTTGGGAATGCGATCTCTCTGAAGTTTTGAAAGGTTATGATACTCCAGAGGTGCTAAAAGACAGACCCAGCAGCAAAAAAGAACCATTGTTGAACCTTACAGTAGAAATAATTTCCAAGTATCAATGTAAACCAAACTCAATGTTTTCATTTATCTGCGCACGCGAGTTTCGAAGGGATGAGTTGGCTGAACACTTTAAACATTTTCATACGGAAATTCATACGCAGCTAAACGGTTGGCTCTTTCAAAGATGCCCAATGGCCAATCAAGGGTGCTCATTTGGAATACATAGACTTTTTCCTATTGACCAAAATCATCGCATTGTTTTCAGCAAAGCGCTTTCAACTTTTAGTTATACATCAATAAATTCAAACGTCTCCACTCCTGCTAGTAAGCAAATATTATTGTACAATTATGAAAATTTGCACCATCAAATTTGTCTTTTGCTTTAGTTTGAACACTGGCCGGTATTGGTAATTTTTTTAGAAAATGGGGAAAAGGTACCAATATCATTGCTACATCTACCGTTCGAATTGCTGGTCCACATCACCAAATTTTTGGATCCTTTAAGGTTCCCACATTACAATGATAAATTTTTATCTTGTGATTTGTAAATAAGTAGGTATGTCTATTTTTGTACTTTTAGACATGTTTAAAATGTGTAATATTTTTTGTAGTTTAAATTCTCTGGCTCAAGTAAATACACTGTTGGAAGATGTATGTCGTGATAGACTGATTCAACGTGGAATTGTTGTTCTGCATTGGGAGAAAGCAGTAGACAAACCCGGGTGGATTGTGAATGAGCATGTAAGGAGTTTTTAAATTACATAAAATCAAACCAAGTTGTCTTGCCCTGTAGCGGTTTAAAATTTATTTGGTTTTATTGTTTTGATAGAAATGGATGTACACAGTATCCTTTACACCAATTAAAAATTGGGTGCTTGGGGATATTGGACGAATGTCTAATCACATCAAAATTTGTCCATTATACGAGAGGTGAAAATACATTTTTTAAAGAAAAATCTATAAACACAAGAGTTATTTTGTGCGTTTAACTCACTTTCAAATACGTTTCTGATGTAGGAACATTCCAACAAGACCATTTAGTTACCATACTCAAGATCTTCCAGCCAATGAAGTCTTCAAAAAGCATTTGTGATAATCACTCATTAATAAATAATTTATGTTGTTGAAATATATTTATATTATACGTTAATAGTAATGTAAACGATTCCGAGAAAAGGTGTGCTTTCTAATAACCAAGAACAATCAGCATTACATTATAACGTTATAAAAAATGTAATTAAACTTGTATTAACGCAAAAGAAAAAAAATAAACTACAACGTTAGAGATACTGCTACTTGATATTAATTTATTTTCATCTATAGTCAAGTACATAAAGTATCAGGTTTAAGTCTACAAAATGAACATTCCAAGTTGAAGATAATATTGTAAAATCAGCAATTAAATAAACAACAACCAGTGAATAAAATACATAGACTAGGAGGTACAAGGGTGTTTTATTAATGGCGGAATTAGATATATACTTAATATGGATTCTCTGTCCAGTCTACTCGTGGTAATTGCGTAAATATATCAGAGGATTGAGGATACTAATAACAACATTTGTTATGATTTGTAATGATTAAGTTGACACAAATAATGATATCAATATATTGACGACTACGTTATATTATTTATGAACAGTCGAAAACGCGGTATGGTGCGGTATAGCAAAAAACTGAATTTGTAAGTGTATACTAAAAAGTTACTCAGATTTACCATGCTTCGCAGCATTAGCGTTACTTGACGCTTTTCGACTCTTTTCTTTTTCGGCCAATACTTTCTTAGACTCCACATGCAGATTATTCAAATCGAACGTATTGATTACATTTTCTTTATTAAAGTGGAACTTGGCCAGTTTGCCATTGCTATCCACTAATGGCCTGTACATGACAGGATTTCCGTCCTTGAATAGTATGATCGTTGGAAGTTGTTTAGAAAACGACGAATCTGAGATCCTAAATTCAGCAGCAATTTCGGGGAAACGCCCAACATCAATTTTACCAAACTTTAAGTTGTCCAAGCAGTACCTAAAACAAAACACATAAATTCATAGTTATTAGGTAAGCCTTTTAACTATTTTATTGAAAATGTAATAATATGGCTTCTGAATATAATTCATTCCATACTTTTCAGAAAGTTCGGCAAAGACTGGTGCAAAATTGACACAAGCGGGATTCCACGCAGTGTAAAACTCGATGAGCCATGCGACCTTTTTGTTTTGGGAAATCTCTTCCCTGAAGGTTTTTCCATCACGAAAGTAAAGTATTTTCTGTGGTCACAGAATAAGTCGGCTGAGGAAGAAGTAGTCCTTGCACTATAATTGCAACAACAGTTAAAATACATTAAAACCCGATTTGTAAATTTAACTTGTAAATTCTTAACGAAGAACGTTACACAAGACTTACTTAAAAAGAAAAACAAGTACAAAAGACCATAAGGCTTGTAAAAGAAGAACCATAATACTGTGTTGGCAACTTTACAATAGACAAAGGCATTCGTTAAATAGGACACCACAGACAAGGATCCAGTTTTTCTTGCCCTTATCATCACAATCATCAGTAGAAAGAAGAGAATCTCCGTTTCTCGCATCTCAAAGCTACAGTCCCCTCCAAACACAAAGTCGCATATTGGTGGAATGAGTTTGCATGTCAAAAAGGACAAACTCAGGATTATATTTACAATGTAGTAGGGATGCAACAGCGTTTTCAACTCTTCAACAGTGACAAACCCCATTTTGAATAATAGTGTGTGCTACTTAATTTTCCAATGATATTTGTACGTTTAAATTGACCAACCAGTGTACAGCGATATCAATCACTCAACTAACTACACCATATAAATATCATGCAATGAAGCCATTAAACAAACATCGGTTTTCGTTTTCCAATAATTCAGTCTGAGTAAAGAAAGTTCCCTTAGAAATTCCAAACTATTCCAGCCAGCCCCCACCAAAGCACTCCCACTTCACAACAGAGTTTCGAAATGAATTCTTCCAACACCACTAATTCCACAAATTCTCAAATGTAAACCTGTGTAGATTTTAATCACGATACAATCATCTACTTGCACAAGTTAATAATAATAATGCCAACAATCAATTGTTCAGAAAATAATAAGTAAACGTAATCGTGTTTCAGTTTCACTATTATAACTACAACACAATGCAGTTCACTAAACACAAACAGTATGAATTATCCCGAATCATTGAAGGAAGGTGTATTAACTTTATGATAATTTTTCTTGGATGTTGTTTATACATTTATTTATAGCATGCTAATTATTATGGTCATTTAGATAATATTCTTCCGCATCGCTTTGTTGATACGGCTGCTTCAAGAAAGAGCTGGTAAATTGGGGATTTTCGGAACACTCTCTGCTCTAGTTTTTTTGTCTTTCTATGCATATTGGAGTACTATTATGGTAAAGGATTCTCCAGAGAGAGCTTTCAACCTCGCGCAGAAATCACTTTGCCCAAAATAAAAACTGTACGATATACACACACACACAACGGAATATGGAATGGAATTGGAGTATATCGTCACTCTGTTTACTGAATTTGTTTATTTGTCAAGCATTCATACAGCTTGCTTGCAAGAATTATACCTACCTACCTACATATTTAGTTACAGTCTGAAGGTAAATGGGAGTTTGAGATTTGGGATTATGCATTGCATATGAAGAAAATTATGAGAAAAAAGTTTTTTTTAAAGCTGAACAATAATGATGATGATTGATGATTGAGAACAAATTAGACAAGCTTGCAGGCAGCAGATTAAAACCTACGACGAGTATGACTGAACTGGACCTATTCGGGTGGTTCCTTTGTTCAAAAAATGTACGAAAAATTGGAATGCCGGAACGGAATGAGTGAAAGGTGAAA